>CM057000.1:105619354-105815693 GCA_029891345.1 Dryococelus australis
TTCGCTGCCAGAGAACATGTGTGGTGTTGTTCGCCACCAGAGAACAAGGGTGGTGTTGTTCGCTGCCAGAGAACAAGGGTGGTGTTGTTCGCTGCCAGAGAACATGTGTGGTGTTGTTCGCCTTCAGAGAACATGGGTGGTGTGTTTCGCCGCCAGAGAACATGGGCGATGTTGTTTGCCATCAAGAATAATGGATGTTCTTGTTTGCCGCCAGAGAACATGGATGTAGACCGCCATCAAGAATAATGGATGTTCTTGTTCGCCACCAGAGAATCTGGATGTAGTTCGCCATCAAGATTAATGGATGTTCTTGTTCGCCACCAGAGAACATGGATGTAGTTCTCCATCAAGAATAAGGATGTTCATGTACACCACCCGAGATCATGAGTGTTGTTCGCCATCAAGAATAATGGATGTTCATGTACACCACCTGAGAACATCAGTGTTGTTCGCCATCAAGAATAATGGTTGTTATTGTTCGCCATCTAGAATAATGGATGTTATTGTTCGCCATCTAGAATAATGGATGTTATTGTTCGCCATCTAGAGTAATGGATGTTATTGTTCGCCATCTAGAGTAATGGATGTTATTGTTCGCCATCTAGAGTAATGGATGTTATTTTCGCCATCTAGAGAAATGGATGTGTTCACCCCAGAGATCACTGATGTTCTTTAATGTCGTCAGAAATCACGGTTGTTCTGTTTATCTGCCAGAGAACACAAATGATCTTCGTTACCAGTGTCCATATTTTTTTGTTTACAGTAAGAAAACATTGTTTTTCTTCTATGTCGTACGATCACACTGTTTTTCTTCTTTATCGTGAGAGCAGATTGTTTTCCTTCCTTGTCACCAGAGAACATTGTTTCTCTTCTTTTTCTCCAGAGAATATTGTTTCCTTCATGCCAGAAAACATTTATTTTTCATCCCAAGGTATCTTTGTTTTTCTTTGTCACCAGAAAACATTCGTTTCTTCATCGCCATAAATAATTGTTTTTTTTGTCATTGCCATAAACCGTAATTTTTGTTTTTTCTCTTTAACGCATCTTTATCTTCTTCACCATAAACCATTTTTTTCGTTTGCTATAAAGCATTTGTTTTTTCAATGCCATAAAGCATTCTTTTTCTTCAATGCCAGAAACATATTTTTGCTTCATTGCCAGGAAATGTTTTCTCCTTCATCCATAGAGAACATGGTTTTTCTCCTTCGTCGCCAGAGAACATTGTTTTTCTCCTTCGTCGCCAGAGAATTTTCTCCGTCGTCGCCAGATCACAATGTTTTTATTTTCCCTTCGTCGCCAGAGACGATTGTTTTTATTTTCCCTTCATCGCCAAGAACATTGTTTTTATTTTCCTTCGTCGCCAGAGAACTTAGTTTTTATCTTCCCATCGTCTCCAGAGAACATTATTTTTATTTACCCTTCGTCGCCAAGAGAATTGTTTTTTTTTTTTTCCTTAGTCGCCAAGAACATTTTTTTTTTTTCCTTAGTCGCCAGAGAACATTGTTTTTTTTCCTTAATCGCCAGAGAACATTTTGTTTTATTTTTTCGTTATCGCCAGAGAACATTGTTTTTTTTCGTCGCAGAAATGTTTTTTCTCGCGCCAGAGAATCATTGTTTTTTTATTTCTGTCGCCAGAGACATTGTTTTTTTTTCGTCATCGCCAAGAACATTGTTTTTTTTCTCGCCAGAGAATTTTTTTTTCTCCATTCGCCAGAGAACATTGTTTTTATTCTCCTTATCGCCAGAGAACATTGTTTTTTTTTCCTTATCGCCAGAGAACATTGTTTTTTTCTCCTTATTCGCCAGAGAACATTGTTTTTTTTCTCCTTAATCGCCAGAGAACATTGTTTTTTTCTCCTTAATAGCCAGAGAACATTGTTTTTTTTTTCCTTAATCGCCTTAGAACATTTTTTTCCCCATAATCGCCAGAGAACATTGTTTCTTGCTATGTTACTGGAGAAAATCGTTTTATCATTTATTACCAGTGAGCAAACATTGTTATCTTCGGTCGCCAGTGAAGATTTTCTTCTTTGCCGCCTGTGAACTTTGTTTTATTCTTTGTCACCAGTGCACTTTGTTATCTGCTTTCTTGCGAGAGAACATTGTTTTCTCTTTATTGCCATAAACGTAGTTTTCTTCTGTGTTGCCGCAGACCATCTTTTCCTTATTCTTTGCAAAGAACATCTTTTCCTTATTCCTCGCAAAGAACATCTTTACCTTATTCCTCGCCGGAGATTATCTTTTCCTTATTCCTTGCGGGAGATCATATTTTCCTTATTCCTCGCCGGAGAACATCTTTTTCTTATTCCTCGCCGGGGAACATCTTTTTCTTATTCCTCGCCGGGGAACATCTTTTCCTTATTCCTCGCCGGAGAAAACATCTTTTTCCTTATTACTCGCCGAGAACATCTTTTAATTTTTCCTCGCCGGAGAACTCTTTTCCTTATTCCACGCCGGAGAACATCTTTTCCTTATTCCTCGCCGGAGAACATCTTTTCCCATTCCTCTTTAGAGAAAATGTTTTTGTTATTCATCACTGGAGCACCTCTTTCCGTTTTTTTCGCCGGAGAACATCTTTTCCTTATTCGTCACTGCTGAAGAATGTCTTTTCCTTATTCCTTGCCGCCAGAGAACGTCATCTCCCTTATTCCTTGCCGCCAGAGAACGTCATCTCCCTTATTCCTCGCCGCCAGAGAACGTCTTCTCCCTTAATCCTCGCCGACAGAGAACGTCTTCTCTAATCCTCGCCGCCATTGAGAATCTTCTCTTTAGTCCTCGCCAGAGAACGTCTTCTCCCTTATTCCTCGCCGCCAGAAAACATCTTTTCCTTATTCCTCGCCGCCAGAGAACGTCTCCTCTTATTCCTCGCTGCCAGAGAACGTCTCTTCCTTATTCCTTTCCTCCAGAGAACGTCTCCTCCTTATTCCTTGCTGCCAGAGAACGTCTCCTCCTTATTCCTTGCCGCCAAGAGAACGTCTCCTTATTTCTTGTTGCCAAGATAACGTCTCCTCCTAATTCCTTGCCGCCACAAAAACGTCTCCTCCTTATTCCTTGCCACCAATATAACATCTCCTCCTTATTCCTTGATGCCAAGATAACATCTTATTCCTCGCCGCTGAAGAACGTCTTCTCCTTATTCGTTGTGAGATTGATTTCTTCTTCCCCGGAGATCGTCGTTTTTTTTGTTGTGAGAGCATATAGTTTTCCACATTGCTGGAATACGTTGTTCTTCTTCATCACCAGAGTATGGGAATTTTTCTTCTTCGTTGCAATAGTACAATCTTTTTCAGCCTCATTGCCAGAATAGGATAATTTTATTCTCTGTCATCAGAGTACTATGTTTATCTTATTAGATTCTAGGGTTCATAGTTTTTCTTCACCAAGGTACATGAAATTTCTATTTTGTTGTGAGATTATATGCAATTTCTTCATCATGATAGTACATGGATTTCCTTCATTGCCAGATTTGCATGGGTTTTTTTTCGTCGCCAGATTTACATGATTTTTCGTCGTCGCCAGAGTACATGGTTTTAATTCATTGCCAGAATATGTGGATCTTCTATTTTGACGCCAGAATATGTGGATTTTCTCTTTTGATGCCAGAATTCATGGCTGTTCTTGTCTGCTGCCAGAGAATATGGATGTTGTTCGCCACCAGAGAATTTTAATGTTGTTGTTCGCCGCCAAAGAATTTGGATGTTGTTGTTCGCCGCCAGAGAATTTGGATGTTGTTGTTCGCCGCCAGAGAGAATTAGGATGTTGTTCGCCGCCAGAAAAAAAGGGTGTTGTTATTCGCCACCAGAGAACAAGGGTGGTGTTGTTCGCTGCCAGAGAACATGTGTGGTGTTGTTCGCCACCAGAGAACAAGGGTGGTGTTGTTCGCTGCCAGAGAACAAGGGTGGTGTTGTTCGCTGCCAGAGAACATGTGTGGTGTTGTTCGCCTTCAGAGAACATGGGTGGTGTGTTTCGCCGCCAGAGAACATGGGCGATGTTGTTTGCCATCAAGAATAATGGATGTTCTTGTTTGCCGCCAGAGAACATGGATGTAGACCGCCATCAAGAATAATGGATGTTCTTGTTCGCCACCAGAGAATCTGGATGTAGTTCGCCATCAAGATTAATGGATGTTCTTGTTCGCCACCAGAGAACATGGATGTAGTTCTCCATCAAGAATATAGGATGTTCATGTACACCACCCGAGATCATGAGTGTTGTTCGCCATCAAGAATAATGGATGTTCATGTACACCACCTGAGAACATCAGTGTTGTTCGCCATCAAGAATAATGGTTGTTATTGTTCGCCATCTAGAATAATGGATGTTATTGTTCGCCATCTAGAATAATGGATGTTATTGTTCGCCATCTAGAGTAATGGATGTTATTGTTCGCCATCTAGAGTAATGGATGTTATTTTTCGCCATCTAGAGAAATGGATGTTGTTCACTGCCAAGATCACTGATGTTCTTTAATGTCGTCAGAAATCACGGTTGTTCTGTTTATCTGCCAGAGAACAAAATGATCTTCGTTACCAGTGTCCATATTTTTTTGTTTACAGTAAGAAAACATTGTTTTTCTTCTATGTCGTACGATCACACTGTTTTTCTTCTTTATCGTGAGAGCAGATTGTTTTCCTTCCTTGTCACCAGAGAACATTGTTTCTCTTCTTTTTCTCCAGAGAATATTGTTTCCTTCATGCCAGAAAACATTTATTTTTCATCCCAAGGTATCTTTGTTTTTCTTTGTCACCAGAAAACATTCGTTTCTTCATCGCCATAAATAATTGTTTTTTTGTATTGCCATAAACCGTAATTTTTGTTTTTCTCTTTAACGCATCTTTATCTTCTTCACCATAAACCATTTTTTTCGTTTGCTATAAAGCATTTGTTTTTTCAATGCCATAAAGCATTTTTTTTCTTCAATGCCAGAAACATATTTTTGCTTCATTGCCAGGAAATGTTTTCTCCTTCATCCATAGAGAACATTGTTTTTCTCCTTCGTCGCCAGAGAACATTGTTTTTCTCCTTCGTCGCCAGAGAATTTTCTCCGTCGTCGCCAGATCACAATGTTTTTATTTTCCCTTCGTCGCCAGAGACGATTGTTTTTTTTTCCCTTCATCGCCAAAGAACATTGTTTTTATTTTCCTTCGTCGCCAGAGAACTTAGTTTTTATCTTCCATCGTCTCCAGAGAACATTATTTTTATTTACCCTTCGTCGCCAGAGAGCATTGTTTTTTTTTTTTTCCTTAGTCCAGCAGCAGAAGACATTGTTTTTTTTTCCTTATCGCCAGAGAACATTGTTTTTTTTTCGTTAATCGCCAGAGAACATTGTTTTTTTTTTTTCGTCAATCGCCAGAGAACATTGTTTTTTTTTTTCGTTTCGCCAGAGAACATTGTTTTTTTTTCGTCGTCGCCAGAGAACATTGTTTTTTTTCTCAATCGCCAGAGAACATTGTTTTTTCTCCTTATCGCCAGAGAACATTATTTTTTTCTCCTTATCGCCAGAGAACATTGTTTTTTTCTCCTTAATCGCCAGAGAACATTGTTTTTTTCTCCTTAATCGCCAGAGAACATTGTTTTTTTTTTCCTTAATGCAGCCTTAAGAAACATTTTTTTCCCCATAATCGCCAGAGAACATTGTTTCTTGCTATGTTACTGGAGAAAATCGTTTTATCATTTATTACCAGTGAGCAAAACATTGTTATCTTCGGTCGCCAGTGAAGATTTTCTTCTTTGCCGCCTGTGAACTTTGTTTTATTCTTTGTCACCAGTGCACTTTGTTATCTGCTTTCTTGCGAGAGAACATTGTTTTCTCTATTGCCATAAACGTAGTTTTCTTCTGTGTTGCCGCAGACCATCTTTTCCTTATTCTTTGCAAAGAACATCTTTTCCTTATTCCTCGCAAAGAACATCTTTACCTTATTCCTCGCCGGAGATTATTTTTCTTATTCCTTTCGGAGATCAATTTTCCTTATTCCTCGCCGGAGAACATCTTTTCTTATTCCTCGCCGGGTAACATCTTTTTCTTATTCCTCGCCGGGGAACATCTTTTCCTTATTCCTCGCCGGAGAACATCTTTTCCTATTACTCGCCGAGAACATCTTTAATTTTCTCCTCGCCGGAGAACATCTTTTCCTTATTCCACGCCGGAGAACATCTTTTCCTTATTCCTCGCCGGAGAACATCTTTTCCCATTCCTCTTTAGAGAAAATGTTTTTGTTATTCATCACTGGAGCACCTCTTTCCGTTTTTTTCGCCGGAGAACATCTTTTCCTTATTCGTCACTGCTGAAGAATGTCTTTTCCTTATTCCTTGCCGCCAGAGAACGTCATCTCCCTTATTCCTTGCCGCCAGAGAACGTCATCTCCCTTATTCCTCGCCGCCAGAGAACGTCTTCTCCCTTAATCCTCGCCGACAGAGAACGTCTTCTCTCTTAATCCTCGCCGCCAGAGAACGTCTTCTCCCTTATTCCTCGCGCCAGAAAACATCTTTTCCTTATTCCTCGCCGCCAGAGAACGTCTCCTTCTTATTCCTCGCTGCCAGAGAACGTCTCTTCCTTATTCCTTTCCTCCAGAGAACGTCTCCTCCTTATTCCTTGCTGCCAGAGAACGTCTCCTCCTTATTCCTTGCCGCCAAGAGAACGTCTCCTTATTTCTTGTTGCCAAGATAACGTCTCTCTAATTCCTTGCCGCCACAAAAACGTCTCCTCCTTATTCCTTGCCACCAATATAACATCTCCTCCTTATTCCTTGATGCCAAGATAACATCTTATTCCTCGCCGCTGAAGAACGTCTTCTCCTTATTCGTTGTGAGATTGATTTCTTCTTCCCCGGAGATCGTCGTTTTTTTGTTGTGAGAGCATATAGTTTTCCACATTGCTGGAATACGTTGTTCTTCTTCATCACCAGAGTATGGGAATTTTTCTTCTTCGTTGCAATAGTACAATCTTTTTCAGCCTCATTGCCAGAATAGGATAATTTTATTCTCTGTCATCAGAGTACTATGTTTATCTTATTAGATTCTAGGGTTCATAGTTTTTCTTCACCAAGGTACATGAAATTTCTATTTTGTTGTGAGATTATATGCAATTTCTTCATCATGATAGTACATTGATTTCCTTCATTGCCAGATTTGCATGGGTTTTTTTCGTCGCCAGATTTACATGATTTTTCGTCGTCGCCAGAGTACATGGTTTTAATTCATTGCCAGAATATGTGGATCTTCTATTTTGACGCCAGAATATGTGGATTTTCTCTTTTGATGCCAGAATTCATGGCTGTTCTTGTCTGCTGCCAGAGAATATGGATGTTGTTCGCCACCAGAGAATTTTAATGTTGTTGTTCGCCGCCAAAGAATTTGGATGTTGTTGTTCGCCGCCAGAGAATTTGGATGTTGTTGTTCGCCGCCAGAGAGAATTAGGATGTTGTTCGCCGCCAGAAAAAAAGGGTGTTGTTATTCGCCACCAGAGAACAAGGGTGGTGTTGTTCGCTGCCAGAGAACATGTGTGGTGTTGTTCGCCACCAGAGAACAAGGGTGGTGTTGTTCGCTGCCAGAGAACAAGGGTGGTGTTGTTCGCTGCCAGAGAACATGTGTGGTGTTGTTCGCCTTCAGAGAACATGGGTGGTGTGTTTCGCCGCCAGAGAACATGGGCGATGTTGTTTGCCATCAAGAATAATGGATGTTCTTGTTTGCCGCCAGAGAACATGGATGTAGACCGCCATCAAGAATAATGGATGTTCTTGTTCGCCACCAGAGAATCTGGATGTAGTTCGCCATCAAGATTAATGGATGTTCTTGTTCGCCACCAGAGAACATGGATGTAGTTCTCCATCAAGAATATAGGATGTTCATGTACACCACCCGAGATCATGAGTGTTGTTCGCCATCAAGAATAATGGATGTTCATGTACACCACCTGAGAACATCAGTGTTGTTCGCCATCAAGAATAATGGTTGTTATTGTTCGCCATCTAGAATAATGGATGTTATTGTTCGCCATCTAGAATAATGGATGTTATTGTTCGCCATCTAAGTAATGGATGTTATTGTTCGCCATCTAGAGTAATGGATGTTATTGTTCGCCATCTAGAGTAATGGATGTTATTTTTCGCCATCTAGAGAAATGGATGTTGTTCACTGCCAGAGATCACTGATGTTCTTTAATGTCGTCAGAAATCACGGTTGTTCTGTTTATCTGCCAGAGAACACAAATGATCTTCGTTACCAGTGTCCATATTTTTTTGTTTACAGTAAGAAAACATTGTTTTTCTTCTATGTCGTACGATCACACTGTTTTTCTTCTTATCGTGAGAGCAGATTGTTTTCCTTCCTTGTCACCAGAGAACATTGTTTCTCTTCTTTTTCTCCAGAGAATATTGTTTCCTTCATGCCAGAAAACATTTATTTTTCATCCCAAGGTATCTTTGTTTTTCTTTGTCACCAGAAAACATTCGTTTCTTCATCGCCATAAATAATTGTTTTTTTGTCATTGCCATAAACCGTAATTTTTGTTTTTCTCTTTAACGCATCTTTATCTTCTTCACCATAAACCATTTTTTTCGTTTGCTATAAAGCATTTGTTTTTTCAATGCCATAAAGCATTCTTTTTCTCAATGCCAGAAACATATTTTTGCGTCATTGCCAGGAAATGTTTTCTCCTTCATCCATAGAGAACATTGTTTTTCTCCTTCGTCGCCAGAGAACATTGTTTTTCTCCTTCGTCGCCAGAGAATTTTCTCGTGCCAATGTTTTTTCTCCTTCGTCGCCAGAGACATGTTTTTATTTTCCCTTCGTCGCCAGAGAACATTGTTTTATTTTCCCCTTCGTCGCCAGAGAACTTGTTTTTATTTCCTTCGTCGCCAGAGAACATTAGTTTTTATTTCCCTTCGTCGCCAGAGACATTATTTTTTTTTTTCCTTCGTCGCCAGAGAACATTGTTTTTTTTTCCTTAGTCGCCAGAGAACATTGTTTTTTTTTTCCTTAGTCGCCAGAGAACATTGTTTTTTTTTTTCTTAATCGCCAGAGAACATTGTTTTTTTTTTCGTTAATCGCAGAGAACATTGTTTTTTTTTCGTCATCGCGCAGAAACATTGTTTTTCCCCAGAGACATTGTTTTTTTTTTCGTCAATCGCCAGAGAACATTGTTTTTTTTTCGTCAATCGCCAGAGAACATTGTTTTTTTCTCCTTAATCGCCAGAGAACATTATTTTTTTCTCCTTATTCGCCAGAGAACATTGTTTTTTTCTCCTTAATCGCCAGAGAACATTGTTTTTTTCTCCTTAATCGCCAGAGAACATTGTTTTTTTCTCCTTATTCGCCAGAGAACATTGTTTTTTTCTTATTCGCCAGAGAACATTGTTTTTTTCTCCTTAATAGCCAGAGAACATTGTTTTTTTTTTTCCTTAATCGCCTTAGAACATTTTTTTCCCCATAATCGCCAGAGAACATTGTTTCTTGCTATGTTACTGGAGAAAATCGTTTTATCATTTATTACCAGTGAGCAAAACATTGTTATCTTCGGTCGCCAGTGAAGATTTTCTTCTTTGCCGCCTGTGAACTTTGTTTTATTCTTTGTCACCAGTGCACTTTGTTATCTGCTTTCTTGCGAGAGAACATTGTTTTCTCTTTATTGCCATAAACGTAGTTTTCTTCTGTGTTGCCGCAGACCATCTTTTCCTTATTCTTTGCAAAGAACATCTTTTCCTTATTCCTCGCAAAGAACATCTTTACCTTATTCCTCGCCGGAGATTATCTTTTCCTTATTCCTTGCGGGAGATCATATTTTCCTTATTCCTCGCCGGAGAACATCTTTTTCTTATTCCTCGCCGGGGAACATCTTTTTCTTATTCCTCGCCGGGGAACATCTTTTCCTTATTCCTCGCCGGAGAACATCTTTTCCTTATTACTCGCCGAGAACATCTTTTAATTTTTCCTCGCCGGAGAACATCTTTTCCTTATTCCACGCCGGAGAACATCTTTTCCTTATTCCTCGCCGGAGAACATCTTTCCATTCTCTTTAGAGAAAATGTTTTTGTTATTCATCACTGGAGCACCTCTTTCCGTTTTTTTCGCCGGAGAACATCTTTTCCTTATTCGTCACTGCTGAAGAATGTCTTTTCCTTATTCCTTGCCGCCAGAGAACGTCATCTCCCTTATTCCTTGCCGCCAGAGAACGTCATCTCCCTTATTCCTCGCCGCCAGAGAACGTCTTCTCCCTTAATCCTCGCCGACAGAGAACGTCTTCTCTCTTAATCCTCGCCGCCAGAGAACGTCTTCTCTTAATCCTCGCCGCCAGAGAACGTCTTTCCCTTATTCCTCGCCGCCAGAAAACATCTTTTCCTTATTCCTCGCCGCCAGAGAACGTCTCCTTCTTATTCCTCGCTGCCAGAGAACGTCTCTTCCTTATTCCTTTCCTCCAGAGAACGTCTCCTCCTTATTCCTTGCTGCCAGAGAACGTCTCCTCCTTATTCCTTGCCGCCAAGAGAACGTCTCCTTATTTCTTGTTGCCAAGATAACGTCTCCTCCTAATTCCTTGCCGCCACAAAAACGTCTCCTCCTTATTCCTTGCCACCAATATAACATCTCCTCCTTATTCCTTGATGCCAAGATAACATCTTATTCCTCGCCGCTGAAGAACGTCTTCTCCTTATTCGTTGTGAGATTGATTTCTTCTTCCCCGGAGATCGTCGTTTTTTTGTTGTGAGAGCATATAGTTTTCCACATTGCTGGAATACGTTGTTCTTCTTCATCACCAGAGTATGGGAATTTTTCTTCTTCGTTGCAATAGTACAATCTTTTTCAGCCTCATTGCCAGAATAGGATAATTTTATTCTCTGTCATCAGAGTACTATGTTTATCTTATTAGATTCTAGGGTTCATAGTTTTTCTTCACCAAGGTACATGAAATTTCTATTTTGTTGTGAGATTATATGCAATTTCTTCATCATGATAGTACATGGATTTCCTTCATTGCCAGATTTGCATGGGTTTTTTTTCGTCGCCATATTTACATGATTTTTCGTCGTCGCCAGAGTACATGGTTTTAATTCATTGCCAGAATATGTGGATCTTCTATTTTGACGCCAGAATATGTGGATTTTCTCTTTTGATGCCAGAATTCATGGCTGTTCTTGTCTGCTGCCAGAGAATATGGATGTTGTTCGCCACCAGAGAATTTTAATGTTGTTGTTCGCCGCCAAAGAATTTGGATGTTGTTGTTCGCCGCCAGAGAATTTGGATGTTGTTGTTCGCCGCCAGAGAGAATTAGGATGTTGTTCGCCGCCAGAAAAAAGGGTGTTGTTATTCGCCACCAGAGAACAAGGGTGGTGTTGTTCGCTGCCAGAGAACATGTGTGGTTGTTCGCACCAGAGAACAAGGGTGGTGTTGTTCGCTGCCAGAGAACAGGGTGGTGTTGTTCGCTCCAGAGAACATGTGTGGTGTGTTCGCCTTCAAGACATGGGTGGTGTGTTCGCCGCCAGAGAACATGGGCGATGTTGTTTGCCATCAAGAATAATGGATGTTCTTGTTTGCCGCCAGAGAACATGGATGTAGACGCCATCAAGAATAATGGATGTTCTTGTTCGCCACCAGAGAATCTGGATGTAGTTCGCCATCAAGATTAATGGATGTTCTTGTTCGCCACCAGAGAACATGGATGTAGTTCTCCATCAAGAATATAGGATGTTCATGTACACCACCCGAGATCATGAGTGTTGTTCGCCATCAAGAATAATGGATGTTCATGTACACCACCTGAGAACATCAGTGTGTCGCCATCAAGAATAAGGTTGTTATTGTTCGCCATCATAGAATATGGATGTTGTTCGCCATCTAGAATAATGGATGTTATTGTTCGCCATCTAGAGTAATGATGTTATGTTCGCCATCTAGAGAATGGATGTTATTGTTCGCCATCTAGAGTAATGGATGTTATTTTTCGCCATCTAGAGAAATGGATGTTGTTCACTGCCAGAGATCACTGATGTTCTTTAATGTCGTCAGAAATCACGGTTGTTCTGTTTATCTGCCAGAGAACAAATGATCTTCGTTACCAGTGTCCATATTTTTTGTTTACAGTAAGAAAACATTGTTTTTCTTCTATGTCGTACGATCACACTGTTTTTCTTCTTTATCGTGAGAGCAGATTGTTTTCCTTCCTTGTCACCAGAGAACATTGTTTCTCTTCTTTTTCTCCAGAGAATATTGTTTCCTTCATGCCAGAAAACATTTATTTTTCATCCCAGGTATCTTTGTTTTTCTTTGTCACCAGAAAACATTCGTTTCTTCATCGCCATAAATAATTGTTTTTTTGTCATTGCCATAAACCGTAATTTTTGTTTTTCTCTTTAACGCATCTTTATCTTCTTCACCATAAACCATTTTTTTCGTTTGCTATAAAGCATTTGTTTTTTCAATGCCATAAAGCATTCTTTTTCTTCAATGCCAGAAACATATTTTTGCTTCATTGCCAGGAAATGTTTTCTCCTTCATCCATAGAGAACATTGTTTTTCTCCTTCGTCGCCAGAGAACATTGTTTTTCTCCTTCGTCGCCAGAGAATTTTCTCCGTCGTCGCCAGATCACAATGTTTTATTTTCCCTTCGTCGCCAGAGACGATTGTTTTTATTTTCCTTCATCGCCAAAGAACATTGTTTTTATTTTCCTTCGTCGCCAGAGAACTTAGTTTTTATCTTCCCATCGTCTCCAGAGAACATTATTTTTATTTACCCTTCGTCGCCAGAGAGCATTGTTTTTTTTTTTTTTTCCTTAGTCGCCAGAGAACATTGTTTTTTTTTCCTTAGTCGCCAGAGAACATTTTTTTTTTTTCCTTAATCGCCAGAGAACATTGTTTTTTTTTTTCGTTAATCGCCAGAGAACATTGTTTTTTTTTCGTCAATCGCGAGAGAACATTGTTTTTTTTCGTCTGTCGCCAGAGAACATTGTTTTTTTTTCGTCAATCGCCAGAGAACATTGTTTTTTTTTCGTCAATCGCCAGAGAACATTGTTTTTTTCTCCTTAATCGCCAGAGAACATTATTTTTTTCTCCTTATTCGCCAGAGAACATTGTTTTTTTCTCCTTAATCGCCAGAGAACATTGTTTTTTTCTCCTTAATCGCCAGAGAACATTGTTTTTTTCTCCTTAATAGCCAGAGAACATTGTTTTTTTTTCCTTAATCGCCTTAGAACATTTTTTTCCCCATAATCGCCAGAGAACATTGTTTCTTGCTATGTTACTGGAGAAAATCGTTTTATCATTTATTACCAGTGAGCAAAACATTGTTATCTTCGGTCGCCAGTGAAGATTTTCTTCTTTGCCGCCTGTGAACTTTGTTTTATTCTTTGTCACCAGTGCACTTTGTTATCTGCTTTCTTGCGAGAGAACATTGTTTTCTCTTTATTGCCATAAACGTAGTTTTCTTCTGTGTTGCCGCAGACCATCTTTTCCTTATTCTTTGCAAAGAACATCTTTTCCTTATTCCTCGCAAAGAACATCTTTACCTTATTCCTCGCCGGAGATTATCTTTTCCTTATTCCTTGCGGGAGATCATATTTTCCTTATTCCTCGCCGGAGAACATCTTTTTCTTATTCCTCGCCGGGGAACATCTTTTTCTTATTCCTCGCCGGGGAACATCTTTTCCTTATTCCTCGCCGGAGAACATCTTTTCCTTATTACTCGCCGAGAACATCTTTTAATTTTTCCTCGCCGGAGAACATCTTTTCCTTATTCCACGCCGGAGAACATCTTTTCCTTATTCCTCGCCGGAGAACATCTTTTCCCATTCCTCTTTAGAGAAAATGTTTTTGTTATTCATCACTGGAGCACCTCTTTCCGTTTTTTTCGCCGGAGAACATCTTTTCCTTATTCGTCACTGCTGAAGAATGTCTTTTCCTTATTCCTTGCCGCCAGAGAACGTCATCTCCCTTATTCCTTGCCGCCAGAGAACGTCATCTCCCTTATTCCTCGCCGCCAGAGAACGTCTTCTCCCTTAATCCTCGCCGACAGAGAACGTCTTCTCTCTTAATCCTCGCCGCCAGAGAACGTCTTCTCTCTTAATCCTCGCCGCCAGAGAACGTCTTCTCCCTTATTCCTCGCCGCCAGAAAACATCTTTTCCTTATTCCTCGCCGCCAGAGAACGTCTCCTTCTTATTCCTCGCTGCCAGAGAACGTCTCTTCCTTATTCCTTTCCTCCAGAGAACGTCTCCTCCTTATTCCTTGCTGCCAGAGAACGTCTCCTCCTTATTCCTTGCCGCCAAGAGAACGTCTCCTTATTTCTTGTTGCCAAGATAACGTCTCCTCCTAATTCCTTGCCGCCACAAAAACGTCTCCTCCTTATTCCTTGCCACCAATATAACATCTCCTCCTTATTCCTTGATGCCAAGATAACATCTTATTCCTCGCCGCTGAAGAACGTCTTCTCTTATTCGTTGTGAGATTGATTTCTTCTTCCCCGGAGATCGTCGTTTTCTTTTTTGTTGTGAGAGCATATAGTTTTCCACATTGCTGGAATACGTTGTTCTTCTTCATCACCAGAGTATGGGAATTTTTCTTCTTCGTTGCAATAGTACAATCTTTTTCAGCCTCATTGCCAGAATAGGATAATTTTATTCTCTGTCATCAGAGTACTATGTTTATCTTATTAGATTCTAGGGTTCATAGTTTTTCTTCACCAAGGTACATGAAATTTCTATTTGTTGTGGATTATATGCAATTTCTTCATCATGATAGTACATGGATTTCCTTCATTGCCAGATTTGCATGGTTTTTTTTCGTCGCCAGATTTACATGATTTTTCGTCGTCGCCAGAGTACATGGTTTTAATTCATTGCCAGAATATGTGGATTTCTTTTTGACGCAGATATGTGGATTTTCTCTTTTGATGCCAGAATTCATGGCTGTTCTTGTCTGCTGCCAGAGAATATGGATGTGTTCCCACAGAGAATTTTAATGTTGTTGTTCGCCGCAAAGAATTTGGATGTTGTTGTTCGCCGCCAGAGAATTTGGATGTTGTTGTTCGCCGCCAGAGAGAATTAGGATGTTGTTCGCCGCCAGAAAATAAGGGTGTTGTTATTCGCCACCAGAGAACAAGGGTGGTGTGTGTTCGCTGCCAGAGAACATGTGTGGTGTTGTTCGCCACCAGAGAACAAGGTGGTGTTGTTCGCTGCCAGAGAACATAGGGTGGTGTTGTTCGCTGCCAGAGAACATGGTGGTGTTGTTCGCCTTCAGAGAACATGGGTGGTGTGTTTCGCCGCCAGAGAACATGGGCGATGTTGTTTGCCATCAAGAATAATGGATGTTCTTGTTTGCCGCCAGAGAACATGGATGTAGACCGCCATCAAGAATAATGGATGTTCTTGTTCGCCACCAGAGAATCTGGATGTAGTTCGCCATCAAGATTAATGGATGTTCTTGTTCGCCACCAGAGAACATGGATGTAGTTCTCCATCAAGAATATAGGATGTTCATGTACACCACCCGAGATCATGAGTGTTGTTCGCCATCAAGAATAATGGATGTTCTGTACACCACCTGAGAACATCAGTGTTGTTCGCCATCAAGAATAATGGATGTTATTGTTCGCCATCTAGAATAATGGATGTTATTGTTCGCCATCTAGAATAATGGATGTTATTGTTCGCCATCTAGAGTAATGGATGTTATTGTTCGCCATCTAGAGTAATGGATGTTATTGTTCGCCATCTAGAGAAATGGATGTTGTTCACTGCCAGAGATCACTGATGTTTTTAATGTCGTCAGAAATCACGGTTGTTCTGTTTATCTGCCAGAGAACACAAATGATCTTCGTTACCAGTGTCCATATTTTTTTGTTTACAGTAAGAAAACATTGTTTTTCTTCTATGTCGTACGATCACACTGTTTTTCTTCTTTATCGTGAGAGCAGATTGTTTTCCTTCCTTGTCACAGAGAACATTGTTTCTCTTCTTTTTCTCCAGAGAATATTGTTTCCTTCATGCCAGAAAACATTTATTTTTCATCCCAAGGTATCTTTGTTTTTCTTTGTCACCAGAAAACATTTCGTTTCTTCATCGCCATAAATAATTGTTTTTTTGTCATTGCCATAAACCGTAATTTTGTTTTTCTCTTTAACGCATCTTTATCTTCTTCACCATAAACCATTTTTTTCGTTTGCTATAAAGCATTTGTTTTTTCAATGCCATAAAGCATTTTTTTCTTCAATGCCAGAAACATATTTTTGCTCTTCGGAATGTTTCCTTCTCCTAGAGAAATTTTTTTTCTCCTTCGTCGCCAGAGAACATTGTTTTTCTCCTTCGTCGCCAGAGAACATGTTTTTCTCCTTCGTCGCCAGAACATTTTTTCTCCTTCGTCGCCAGAACATTGTTTTTTTTCTCCCTTCGTCGCCAGAGAACATTGTTTTTTTTCCTTCGTCGCCAGAGAACATTGTTTTTTTTCCTTCGTCGCCAGAGAACATTGTTTTTTCCTTGTCGCCAGAGAACATTGTTTTTTTCCTTCGTCGCCAGAGAACATTTTTTTTTTCCTTCGTCGCCAGAGACATTGTTTTTTTTTTTCCTTAGTCGCCAGAGAACATTTTTTTTTTTCCTTATCGCCAGAGAACATTGTTTTTTTTTTCCTTATCGCCAGAGAACATTGTTTTTTTTTTCGTAATCGCCAGAGAACATTGTTTTTTTTCTCATCGCCAGAGAACATTGTTTTTTTTTCTTCGCCAGAGAACATTTTTTTTTTCGTCATCGCCAGAGAACATTGTTTTTTTTCTTATCGCCAGAGAACATTGTTTTTTTCTCCTTAATCGCCAGAGAACATTGTTTTTTTCTCTTATCGCCAGAGAACATTGTTTTTTTCTCCTTAATCGCCAGAGAACATTGTTTTTTTTCTCTATCGCAGAGAACATTTTTTTTTCTCTTAATAGCCAGAGAACATTGTTTTTTTTTTTTATCCTTGAAATTTTTTCCCGCCAGAGAACATTGTTTCTGCTATGTTACTGGAGAAAATCGTTTTATCATTTATTACCAGTGAGCAAAACATTGTTATCTTCGGTCGCCAGTGAAGATTTTCTTCTTTGCGCCTGTGAACTTTGTTTTATTCTTTGTCACCAGTGCACTTTGTTATCTGCTTTCTTGCGAGAGAACATTGTTTTCTCTTTATTGCCATAAACGTAGTTTTCTTCTGTGTTGCCGCAGACCATCTTTTCCTTATTCTTTGCAAAGAACATCTTTTCCTTATTCCTCGCAAAGAACATCTTTCCTTATTCCTCGCCGGAGATTATCTTTTCCTTATTCCTTGCGGGAGATCATATTTTCCTTATTCCTCGCCGGAGAACATCTTTTTCTTATTCCTCGCCGGGGAACATCTTTTTCTTATTCCTCGCCGGGGAACATCTTTTCCTTATTCCTCGCCGGAGAACATCTTTTCCTTATTACTCGCCGAGAACATCTTTTAATTTTTCCTCGCCGAGAACATCTTTTCCTTATTCCACGCCGGAGAACATCTTTTCCTTATTCCTCGCCGGAGAACATCTTTTCCCATTCCTCTTTAGAGAAAATGTTTTTGTTATTCATCACTGGAGCACCTCTTTCCGTTTTTTTCGCTGGAGAACATCTTTTCCTTATTCGTCACTGCTGAAGAATGTCTTTTCCTTATTCCTTGCCGCCAGAGAACGTCATCTCCCTTATTCCTTGCCGCCAGAGAACGTCATCTCCCTTATTCCTCGCCGCCAGAGAACGTCTTCTCCCTTAATCCTCGCCGACAGAGAACGTCTTCTCTCTTAATCCTCGCCGCCAGAGAACGTCTTCTCCCTTATTCCTCGCGCCAGAAAACATCTTTTCCTTATTCCTCGCCGCCAGAGAACGTCTCCTTCTTATTCCTCGCTGCCAGAGAACGTCTCTTCCTTATTCCTTTCCTCCAGAGAACGTCTCCTCCTTATTCCTTGCTGCCAGAGAACGTCTCCTCCTTATTCCTTGCCGCCAAGAGAACGTCTCCTTATTTCTTGTTGCCAAGATAACGTCTCCTCCTAATTCCTTGCCGCCACAAAAACGTCTCCTCCTTATTCCTTGCCACCAATATAACATCTCCTCCTTATTCCTTGATGCCAAGATAACATCTTATTCCTCGCCGCTGAAGAACGTCTTCTCTTATTCGTTGTGAGATTGATTTCTTCTTCCCCGGAGATCGTCGTTTTTTTGTTGTGAGAGCATATAGTTTTCCACATTGCTGGAATACGTTGTTCTTCTTCATCACCAGAGTATGGGAATTTTTCTTCTTCGTTGCAATAGTACAATCTTTTTCAGCCTCATTGCCAGAATAGGATAATTTTATTCTCTGTCATCAGAGTACTATGTTTATCTTATTAGATTCTAGGGTTCATAGTTTTTCTTCACCAAGGTACATGAAATTTCTATTTTGTTGTGAGATTATATGCAATTTCTTCATCATGATAGTACTTTGGGATTTCCTTCATTGCCAGATTTGCATGGGTTTTTTTCGTCGCCAGATTAACATGATTTTTCTCGTCGCCAGAGTACATGGTTTTAATTCATTGCCAGGATATTGGATCTTCTATTTACGCCAGAAATGTGGATTTTCTTTGTGACCAGGAATTCATGGTGTTTGTCGCCCAGAGAATTGAATGTTGTTCGCCCAGAGAATTTGGATGTTCTTGTTCACCACCAAGAATTAGGATGTTGTTGTTCGCCACCAGAGAATTTGAATGTTGTTGTTCGCACCAGAGAATTTGAATGTTGTTGTTCGCCACCAGAGAATTGGTGTTGTTGTTCGCCGCCAAAGAAATTTGGATGTTGTTGTTCGCCGCCAGAGAATTTGATGTTGTTGTTCGCAGCCAGAGAGATATAATGTTGTTGTTCGCCGCCAGAAAAAAAGGGTGTTGTTATCGCCACAGAGAACAAGGGTGTGTGTTGTCGCTGCCAGAGAACATGTTGGTGTTGTTCGCCGCCAGAGAACATGGGTGGTGTGTTCGCCGCCAGAGAACATGGGCGATGTTGTTTGCCATCAGAAATGTATGTCTTGTTTCCGCCAGAGAACATTGGATGTAGACGCCACAAGATATTGGATGTTCTTGTTCGCCGCCAGAAATTTGGATGTTGCTTGTTCACGCCGAGAATTCTGGATGTTTTGTTCGCGCCAGAGAATTGGATGTTGTTCGCCACCAGAGAATTATTAGGATGTTGTTGTTCGCCGCCAGAGAATTTGGATGTTGTTGTTCGCCGCCAGAGAATTTGGATGTTGTTGTTCGCCGCCAGAGAATTGGATGTTGTTCGCCGCCAGAGAAAAACTGGGTGGTGTGTTATTCGCCACCAGAGAACAAGGGTGGTGTTGTTCGCGCCAGAGAACAGGTGTGTTGTTGGGTGTTGTTCGCCCAGAGAACAAGGGTGGTGTTGTTCGCGCCAGAGACAAGGGTGTTGTTGTTCCGCCCAGAGAACATGGTGTGTTGTTCGCCTCAGAGAACATGGGTGTGTTTTCGCCGCCAGAGAACATGGGCGATGTTGTTTGCCATCAAGAATAATGGATGTTCTTGTTTGCCGCCAGAGAACATGGATGTAGACCGCCATCAAGAATAATGGATGTTCTTGTTCGCCACCAGAGAATCTGGATGTAGTTCGCCATCAAGATTAATGGATGTTCTTGTTCGCCACCAGAGAACATGGATGTAGTTCTCCATCAAGAATAAAGGATGTTCATGTTACACCACCCGAGATCATGAGTGTTGTTCGCCATCAAGAATAATGGATGTTCGTGTACACCACCTGAGAACATAGTGTTGTTCGCCATCAAGAATAATGGATGTTATTGTTCGCCATCTAGAATAATGGATGTTATTGTTCGCCATCTAGAATAATGGATGTTATTGTTCGCCATCTAGAGTAATGGATGTTATTGTTCGCCATCTAGAGTAATGGATGTTATTTTTCGCCATCTAGAGAAATGGATGTTGTTCACTGCCAGAGATCACTGATGTTCTTTAATGTCGTCAGAAATCACGGTTGTTCTGTTTATCTGCCAGAGAACACAAATGATCTTCGTTACCAGTGTCCATATTTTTTTGTTTACAGTAAGAAAACATTGTTTTTCTTCTATGTCGTACGATCACACTGTTTTTCTTCTTTATCGTGAGAGCAGATGGTTTTCCTTCTTTGTCACCAGAGAACATTGTTTCTCTTCTTTTTCTCCAGAGAATATTGTTTCCTTCATGCCAGAAAACATTTATTTTTCATCCCAAGGTATCTTTGTTTTTCTTTGTCACCAGAAAACATTCGTTTCTTCATCGCCATAAATAATTGTTTTTTTGTAATTGCCATAAACCGTAATTTTTGTTTTTCTCTTTAACGCATCTTTATCTTCTTCACCATAAACCATTTTTTTCGTTTGCTATAAAGCATTTGTTTTTTCAATGCCATAAAGCATTCTTTTTCTTCAATGCCAGAAACATATTTTTGCTTCATTGCCAGGAAATGTTTTCTCCTTCATCCATAGAGAACATTGTTTTTCTCCTTCGTCGCCAGAGAACATTGTTTTTCTCCTTCGTCGTCAGAGAACAATGTTTTTCTCCTTCGTCACCAGAGAACAATGTTTTTCTCCTTCGTCGCCAGAGAACATTGTTTTTCTCCTTCGTCGTCAGAGAACAATGTTTTTCTCCTTCGTCACCAGAGAACAATGTTTTTCTCCTTCGTCGCCAGAGAACAATGTTTTTCTCCTTCGTCGCCAGAGAACATTGTTTTTCTCCTTCGGCGCCAGAGAACAATGTTTTTCTCCTTCGGCGCCAGAGAACATTGTTTTTCTCCGTCGTCGCCAGATCACATTGTTTTTATTTTCCCTTCATCGCCAGAGACGATTGTTTTTATTTTCCCTTCATCGCCAAAGAACATTGTTTTTATTTTCCTTCGTCGCCAGAGAACTTTGTTTTTATCTTCCCATCGTCTCCAGAGAACATTATTTTTATTTACCCTTCGTCGCCAGAGAACATTGTTTTTTTTTTCCTTAGTCGCCAGAGAACATTGTTTTTTTTTCCTTAATCGCCAGAGAACATTGTTTTTTTTTCGTTAATCGCCAGAGAACATTGTTTTTTTTTTCGTCAATCGCCAGAGAACATTGTTTTTTTCTCCTTAATCGCCAGAGAACATTATTTTTTTCTCCATAATCGCCAGAGAACATTGTTTTTTTTCCTTAATCGCCTTAGAACATTTTTTTTCCTTAATCGCCAGAGAACATTTTTTTTCCTTAATCGCCAGAGAACATTGTTTCTCGCTATGTTACTGGAGAAAATCGTTTTATCATTTATTACCAGTGAGCAAAACATTGTTATCTTCGGTCGCCAGTGAAGATTTTCTTCTTTGCCGCCTGTGAACTTTGTTTTATTCTTTGTCACTGTTGCACTTTGTTATCTGCTTTCTTGCGAGAGAACATTGTTTTCTCTTTATTGCCATAAACGTAGATTTCTTCTGTGTTGCCGCAGACCATCTTTTCCTTATTCTTTGCAAAGAACATCTTTTCCTTATTCCTCGCAAAGAACATCTTTTCCTTATTCCTCGCCGGAGATTATCTTTTCCTTATTCCTCGCGGGAGAACATCTTTTCCTTATTCCTCGCCGGGGAACATCTTTTTCTTATTCCTCGCCGGGGAACATCTTTTCCTTATTCCTCGCCGGAGAACATCTTTTCCTTATTCCTCGTCGGATAACATCTTTTCCTTATTCCTCGCCGGAGAACATCCTTTCCCTAGTCCTCGCCGGAGAACATCCTTTTCCTATTCCTCGCCGGAGAACATCTTTTCCCTATTCCTCGCAGGGGAACAATCTTGTCCTTTTCTTCGCCGAAGGACATTATTTTTTTATTCCTTGTCGGATAACATCTTTTACCATTCCTCTCCAGAGAAAATGTTTTTGTTATTCCTCACTGGATCACCTCTTTCCGTTTTTACTCGCCAGAGAACGTCTTTTCCTTATTCGTCGCTGCTGAAGAATGTCTTTTCCTTATTCGTCGCTGCTGAAGAATGTCTTTACCTTATTCGACGCTGCTGAAGAATGTCTTTTCCTTATTCCTTGCCGCCAGAGAACGTCTTCTCCGTTATTCCTCGCCGCCAGAGAACGTCTTCTCCGTTATTCCTCGCCGCCAGAGAACGTCTTCTCCGTTATTCCTCGCCGCCAGAGAACGTCCTCTCCGTTATTCCTCGCCGCCAGAGAACGTCCTCTCCGTTATTCCTCGCCGCCAGAGAACGTCCTCTCCGTTATTCCTCGCCGCCAGAGAACGTCCTCTCCGTTATTCCTCGCCGCCAGAGAACGTCCTCTCCGTTATACCTCGCCGCCAGAGAACGTCCTCCTCGTTATTCCTCGCCGCCAGAGAACGTCCTCCTCGTTATTCCTCGCCGCCAGAGAACGTCCTCCTCGTTATTCCTCGCCGCCAGAGAACGTCTTCCTCGTTATTCCTCGCTGCCAGAGAACGTCCTCGTTATTCCTCGCCGCCAGAGAACGTCCTCTCCGTTATTCCTCGCCACCAGAGAACGTCCTCTCCCTTATTCCTCGCCACCAGAGAACCTCTTCTCCCTTATTCCTCGCCACCAGAGAACCTCTTCTCCCTTATTCCTCGCTTTCAGAGAACCTCTTCACTCTTATTCCTCGCTGTCAGAGAACCTCTTCTCCCTTATTCCTAGCTGTCAGAGAACCTCTTCTCCCTTATTCCTCGCCACCAGAGAACTTCGTCTCCCTTATTCCTCGCTGCCAGAGCACCTCTTTTCTCCCTTATTCCTCGCTGCCAGAGCACCTCTTTTCTCCCTTATTCCTCGCCGCCAGAGATCGTCTTTTCCCCCTTATTCCTCGCCGCCAGAGATCGTCTTTTCCCCCTTATTCCTCGCCGCCAGAGATCGTCTTTTCCCCCTTATTCCTCGCTGCCAGAGAACGTCTTTTCCCCCTTATTCCTCTCCGCCAGAAAACGTCTTTTCCCCCTTATTCCTTGCCTCCACAGAACCTCTTCTTTCTTATTTTCTGTTTTATTGTTCGTCGCCGGATGTCGTCGTTTTCCTCTTCGTCGATCGAGATCGTCGTTTTCGTGTTCCTCGCCGGAGATCGTCGTTTTCGTGTTCCTCGCCCGAGATCGTCGTTTTCGTGTTCCTCGCCCGAGATCGTCGTTTTCGTGTTCCTCGCCCGAGATCGTCGTTTTCTTTTTTGTTCTAAGAGCATATAGTTTTCCACATTGCCGGAATACGAAGTTCTTCTTCATCGCCAGAGAATGGGAACTTTTCTTCTTCGTCGCCATACTATGTTTTTCAGCCTTGATGCCAGAATAGTATAATTTTATTCTCTGTCATCAGAGTACTATGTTTTTCTTCTTAAATTCTAGAGTTCATAGTTTTTTTTCACCAGGGTACATGGAATTTCTATTTTGTTGTAAGATTTCATGCCCCGGAATTCGTCTATTTCCCGCGTGCAGTGTCTCTCGGTTCGAAAAATATTGAGAGCCTTTTGGCGAAGTTCTTGTGTCCTTAGAATTGTTCTGAGTAATATTTCTGGTGTTATTACCGTGACGAAATAGTTTGCATCACCCGAGATTCCTTCGCCGGTGGGGTTGGGGTGAGGAGGTGGAGGGGAAAACGAAAATCGCTGTTTTTCGCGTTTCTCACACATGCATCACTCAGGGGCACTTCAGGAGAAGTTGATTCACTGTTATTCGACGATATGTTGCTAATTGTCGTACCCTAGTGTCTTACAATTGCAGCCGAGGTTGAATTTAAGGTTTAACTCAAGTTAGAAATTACACACACGCGACACTGCTACGGAGCGCGGAACTACGTCCAGCACCGAGCTGGACGACAGGCACTAACGGTACATGTGATAACAGGACTAAAGCGGCATGACGAAACACTGTTCAGCACGCGCACGCGACGCGGATCTTCTGCGTCACGCGATGGCGTGCTGGGGAGGGAAAGGAAAATTCCCAGCACGAAATCTGCCTAGGCGTGGGGTGCGCTAAACGACGGCAGGCTGAAGAGAGGACGAGTCCCTCTAAAGCCCGCGAAAGTGCTTCCCTACCCCTTTGTTTACCCGCTAAGTCTATCCCAAGGGCACTAATTAAGCCGTCTACTGGGCACCAAGCTCAATCGCTTACATATCTCCACGGAGGAGTACTCTAACTGGCAAGAAATAAATAAATAAATTAATATTTCAGGCGCAGATCAGGGTAGCCCCTACGCCAGGTAAGTATGCCGAGAGTGGTTCCCCAACTTTATATGTTGCTTCGAGTAAGCTGTTTCAGCACTGTTTCGATACATCAAGCATGCCCGGTATAACTTAAACCATGACCATAATCTCTACAGCCGGGCGCATACGACACTAAGGCCCTCTGTGAAATACCGAAAAAAACACTATGCCATATCATAACATGTCTGCAACCAAGTAGAAAACATTATTTTATTTATCACAGACCATCCGAAATGTGCCTTTGGCCAAGCTCTTATAGTTACTATTTCTGCCGCTGGTGGCAGACGGGCAATCCTCGATTTCGCACACAGCATTACGTTTAATGAAACATTAAAAGTCGAATGTTCTTTGCGCACGGTCTTCAGTGTTAGCTACCACCTCACACCTAGTTGAACTGGCCCGAAAATCCTCGGTTTGCAGCTGCCTAAGATTTTTTTCCATCCTACATACACCTCCATACAACTACGTTCTACCTCCCATTTCGTCTAGCAGTCGCAGCACAGATAGCGCGCTGGTGCTTTGCCGAATTAAACCAACCTCGCAAGTCTGACGAGCCTCTCAGATTGAAATATTCGAAAACAATGTTAAATACCCCCTAATACATACTTACCTAATGGAATATGGCGAAATGCAGTGTCTCGACAGCTAAATCCTCCATAGATATCGCCTGCTGGCTAGATACCCACACAAATACTTCACCGTGGCCTTTTCACTTCGCACTCGTCCCTATATACAGATGCTAATAATCTTTTAGTCACGCTCTGGTTTCCCATCAAACGCATAAATCTTTCGCCTTTTACTAATGATTTCCGTGGAGGGGAACATTTGATGAGTCTTTAAGCAGTTTTTTGTTGTGCCCAGTGCTCACGCGCTGGGCCGGTAACACACAACGTGCAGTTCATTTTCATTTATATAGCACGGAAAGCCTCCCACATGCTCCGGAAAAATTAAATATGACTTGGGAAACATTCGACGTCTACTCAAGCACTACCTCCTTGCTCCATCGCACGCATTTATGCGACCTCCGAGTTTGCATCTCCTCTGATTTCTCGTGTGCGTGGCAGGAGGGGAGGGGGCACCCTGGCCGAGTAGCCGGGCAGCCCGTTTGCGACGCTCCTCCACTTTCCCCGCCGTTTACTATCATGAAATGGAATATTTCGAGATCTGGTACATAACAGTATACATTCTACATTATGTCTGTAAGAAATAATAGTTAAAGGCGTTGTTTCAAACACTGATCTTTTAGGAAAATTTTCACGTCGGGTAGGCACGCAACGAGCCTTGTGGAGTGGTCTTCCTTCATTACACCTCAAACTATCTTCTTGTACACAAGTCGTGTTTCGAGGAGGTAAGGTAGGTGAATAAAAGAATTTCCCTACACGTACTTCGTGAATTATATTTTAATTCAAATGTTTACAAGTACAATTTTAAGTTACACTTGATTATAACAATTGAATATATATATATAATTTTTTCCCCCTTTAAATTATAAACATATAATGCTCTATTCTGCCAAACAATTACACTGATCAACAAACTAATTCATTATACAAAGTACTATTTGCTCCATTCCACACATTGAAAAAGTACACAACATTCTACAAACTGCAATGCACTGAAATGTTTTTAAACACCGGGACAGCGCGAACGCAGTCCCGACTACCAAAAATTACGTGCCCGAGTTATCCACATTTGGGGTAATCGCAGAGGTCAGCGCAACCGAAGTGCAATGGAAGCGCCTCGCCCTGGGGGTGTTTTTTTTTTTTGTGTGTGTGCAGTGCAGTGTATAGGACTGTGTCATGCAAGGTGGGGGAAAGACCATCTAAGCTAAAAAGCGCTACTGGTCAACTTAATCTAATTTTATTACTAACATCTATTTATTACTGGGAGACTCTTAGTCCCAGTTTATTATTCCAATAAATTTATTCGAAGGTCACTTTAGTTATGCTATTGGGTACCTTCGGGGGGATCTGCATGCATTAAGGTGGGAAACGGGAGAACCCCGAGGAAACCCCACATATTTATGGGAGGACTGCAAAGGAAGCCAAGAGGGTGATTTTATATACTTACTATTAATTTTAGTGGGGTCGAAGTGAGGCTGCAGGGTGGATATTTGAGTCACCATTCGGTGTATGCCCAGTGGTTCTCCGGGGACAGGAGTAGTAGGCCTCTGGGAGATCTAGGATGTCCTGGAGTGCTCTGCCAGAAGTGGGACCAGGTCGCCATCCAGGTGCAAGTCGAGGTACTCGCTGTAGGCATCCAGTAGGAAGCTCAGTGTGGAGGTAGATGTCATCTCCGATGGCAAGGTTGTCTGTCCTTGAGCTTCGTTGTGTCGAACGGCTGGGTCTTTGCGTTCAGAATAGGGTCACCGAGTACGCGCACTAGTGGATTCCCATGCGATGGCAGGGTCTTGGTGAAGCTGGACACTTGTTTCCTGATTATGTGGCTTAGGTCCTTCACCCCCGCGACCCGAGTAAGCACATGACGGGGCGTTGTTCGACGTTTCCCTAGAGCAAGTCTTAGAGCTCTGTGATAGAGCGATTACAGTGGTCGGAGGTAAGTCGGCTTTGTGTGGCACCAAATGGGGGCTGCAAACAGGATAATCGAGAATATGAATGTGAAGAGTAGTCGCACATGGTTTTTCTCAGAGAGGGGACAGCTCGGGCGGAGTACACACGCAATAGCGAATAGTGCCGACTTCGCTTTCCCGCACACGCATTCTATGTGTTCGCCGAATCTCATCTGCCTGTCTAGGATTACCCCGAGGTATTTGGCGGATGTTAGCCA
The DNA here is from genome assembly GCA_029891345.1 of Dryococelus australis. NCBI lineage: Eukaryota > Metazoa > Arthropoda > Insecta > Phasmatodea > Phasmatidae > Dryococelus > Dryococelus australis. Next base: position 105,646,336 of record CM057000.1, read on the forward strand.
TGGGGTATCCGTACCATCCAGACGGATGCTAGGGGGGTTGTCTTCCCTGTGTCGGGAGAAGAGAATTGCTGTTGTTTTGTCGGTGTTGAGCTTGATTCCTCTCGATTCGAAGAACCGCTTGATCATGCAGAAGGCATTGTTGAGGTGGTAGCACAGCTCGGTTTCTGTTGTTGCAGTGGCTACTATCGCTGTGTCATCAGCGTAGAGCGATAGTTCCACAATTAGCTGGTGTCGGCAAGGGGCGGATGAAAAGCGTGAATAATAGGGGGCTGAGTATAGATCCTTGCGGTACCCCGGCCTAAATGGGGTGTGAAGAGGAAAGTGTGTTCTCCACTCGGAGGCGAAACCTCCGGTCAGCAAGGAAGGAGCGAATCACGTGTAGGTTCGTTAGCGGGAGGCCCATGGATCTGAGTTCGGCTGTGAGAAGGTCGTGCCGGACTGAGTCGGATGCTTTTTCCAGGTCCAGGAGGAGAAGCCCTCCAATCTTGCCCTTTGCAAGGCCAGCTTCTAGGACTCTGGTGGTGCGTGCGATGGCGTGGACTGTGGAATGTTTCGGGCGGAATCCGAACTGTTGAGGGAGGAGGTCCCGTCTGATGACCACGCGCAGCAGCTGGCTGAATATGATCCTTTCGCACACCTTGGAGATACAGCTCAGCAACGATATCGGCCTGTATGACGTTGCGTGCTGAGGGGGTTTTCCAGGCTTCGGGATGGAAACAACTACCGCCTCCTTCCAGGAGCTTGGGAAGTGACCGATGAGGAGCGTCGTGTTGATGAGTTTCGTGAGGAGGACGAGTGCCTTACGTGTAAGTTCTCTTAGGAGTGCGTTGGGAATTTCGTCAGCCCCTGGGGGCAGTTTTTGTTTTTAATTTGCCTATTATTTGCGCGAGTTCTTTTGGGGTCACAAGCGGTGTGTCAGGCTGTGGTGGTAGTGGCGGCAGTGTGACGTGGAGTGCTGAATGTGAGGCTTCGCCGCGATCGCTGTCGCTGTCGGAGTCTTCAGAGAGGTCGGTGGTGGCCTGCCTGGGAGTGAATGTCGAGCGTAGGTGTTGTGCTAAGACCTCAGCTTTTTCTAAGTTCGTGAATTTAAGTTGACTGCCAGCTTGCCGGGGAGGGATGATTGTTGGTTTGCTCTATAGGCGCCTGACACATGACCAGACCTTCTCGTTATTATGTGTGGCATATCGTAGTTCGTCCAGCTTGGAGCTGGTCTGCCATTCAGCAAATTTTCGCCTACAGAATTTGCGGAGGGCACTATATAGTGCTTTGTACACTGGGTTCCTGGGGTTTTGCCATTTTCTGAGGGTTCTGTTACGGATGGTGAATAGGGTCTTTAGCGGGTTTGGGAGTGGCTTGAGGTTCCCTGTGGAGCGTTTGGTTGGGATGAATTTGTTTCCGGTGTTCCTGATGATATTTGTGAGGTGGTGGATTCCTTCTTCTAGTTCGTGAGGGTGTGTGAGTTGAGGAGTGAGGTTGATCTCTTCATTGAGGATAGCCCTATATAGTCGCCAATCTGCTCGCGAGAAATCGAACTTTGGCTTGTCTGCTGCTAGCGGAAGGTAGTCTAGTATGCAGGACACCGGAAAGTGGTCGGAGGTGCCGGTGTAGTGCATCTTTATCTGCTGGACGCTCAGTCCTTGGGGGGGGGGCGAGGAAGAAATCGAGCACTTGAGGGTGGCGATTGGCGGCATCGGGGATGTACGTCGGTTCTCCAGGGTGGTAGACAGTAAGATTGTGGGTCATCGTGTATCTGCGGAGCTGCGGCCCTCGTCTGTTGACTGTTGGACAACCCCAGCTGTGATGTGTGGCATTGACTTCACCACCCCATAAAAGCTGGGGGTCCAGTGCACGAATAGTCTCCAAGTCTTGAGTGGGGAGTCGTCTGTCTGGTGGGATGTATATGCAGGCTACCGCGATGGGGTTGTTTTCGCCAGCAATGGTGATTGCCACCGCTTCGGCTAATTCCATGTCTGCAATTCCAGCGAGTTGGTGAAGGATGTTGTCGCGGATTACTATAGCTACGCCACCACCATCCCTGCCAGGGCGGTCTCTTCTATGGATTTTAAATCCCGGTACCGATAGGTGAATGGTGTTGTTGAGCCATGTCTCGGTGATGAGGAGGACATCCAGTTTTTCGTCGACGAGGAGATGGAGGAGTTCGTCGACTTTGTGGCGCAGGGAGCGCGCATACAAGGTGGCTATATGGAGGGACGACCTAACCATCAAATGCCGTGCAGATTGCCTGGAAGATTATTTCCATCTTCTGCATTGAGCTTGTTGCATTTTTAAGTTGCGCACAAGTTCGCCGGATGATGGGGATGTACCCTTTGATGAGGGTGAATATCTCCTTTAAGTCAGAGAAGGTGGAGTCGAATTCGTTTCCGGTCCTCCCTTCTTGTGGCGTGCGATGTTGGGCTGGTTGTTGGCCGGCAGTTCTCGTGTTTTCACGGCCTTGAGCCTGTTACTGTGTTTTGTCGCCATCTGCACTGGCATTCGTGGTCGTGCGCTGTTGCCAGGCATTTTTTCGTGGTGGTTGCAGAGGCATGAATTCGGATGGGTTAAGTTTGAATTCTGGTGATCGTTTTCGTTGTGTGAGTGTTGGTTTGCTCTGGGTTCGGGTGTGGCGCTGCTCAAATTTCTGGCGCACTCGGCAGTCTTTGCTGCCGCCTAGGTGGTTTTCGCCACAGTTTGGACATGTCGGCGGAGTTGTCTTGGGGACTGGGCATTCGTGCGACCAGTGGTTTCCTGAACATTTGAAACAGGCCAACTCGCGGCCGCAGTCTGTGGCATTGTGGCCATGTTCTTGACAGCGTCTGCACTGTTCAGGGCCAAGTGGGTGGTATTTCTAAACCATGACTCGGTAAATGTCGATGCGAGTTAGTTGCATAATAGAACTGGCCTGTGTTGTGCCCTCCAGAGTCACCTGGAATTTTCGGAATTTTACAGGGTTTTCCCCTTTCCTTTCGAATTGTCGGACTCGGCGGATGTGGAATCCAAGGTTTTGTAACTCCATTTGGAGTTCGTCTGGTGTCATATCGGCTGGTATGTTGCTAATTACAACATTTGTATTCCTGTCCTCCTTAAAAGGGCGGGTGAATGGGAGCGCTTTCTTCGCGGTGAGAAACTCCATCATTGTGTTGTGTTTTGTTTTGTTTGTTGGGTAGAAATTCGTTTATTGTCCATTCATTTTTACAGAGAAGTTTCTCATCGTCCTGAGCTCCGAGGACGTGAAAGTCGCTCGGCAAAAAATTCCAGGAATTCGCTTCTGTTGAGCGTTCTGGGAGTTGTTGGTTGTTTGTGGGGTTCCAGTTTTTGTGTGTTGCACGCTGCCTGTCGCCTGTGAGTGGTGGGCCACTCGTTTCCTGCCTTTGGCAGTTACCCAGGCATCGAGTTCGTTTCTTGAAGGGATTTTCGATATCTGTGTAATGTCTGGGGACGAACCCTTTCGCTTTTTCGAAGCGACTGTCGAGGCTCGGGAATGGAGGGTGCCCTCTGACCTTACGTCCATAAAGTCGTCGTTTAGGGCGGCGAGTGACCCGAATTTGTTCGTTAGTGGGATGCCTGTCGCTACCATATGGTCCAGGTTTAGTGACTGGCTATATCCCGCAACATCGTCCAAACTGTCGGTACGTGTATATCCGGGTGTTCTGGAGTCCACACCAGATTCAGATCCTGCGCGCGAGTTCGAGGTTTTACCGTGTAACCCGGTCGTGGTGATTCCTTGTGGGTGGGCAACTTGCGCTAAGGTTTGGCTGTGTTGCCGCAATGGCGCGCTGCCGTACTATCGCGCAAGTTTGAAGCCTGCTATGTGGTCCGTAGGTTGGGATTTTTAGCGCACAGAAAATTTTTCTGGTTCGTTTTCACGGTTTTGTGTATTGTTATGCTGTGGCCGCTGTCTAAACTTGCGAATAGCACCCGAGTTCACACCTGGCTCTCGTACGGGGATTTTCGATGGCGAAAATGCCGTTAAATCCCGCTGATGTTTCGGTGGAGATGGGGGGCCGTTCGTTTCCATTATGGATACAAAGTTCACGTCACTGTAGTTGGCAATTTTTCCTGCAACGGGCGGTTTTTAGTGTTCACTAATCCGGTTCCGGATGTTTGATTCGACTTTCAGAGCTACGCACCCCTCCAAGGTCGTTGAGGAACGTGAGGGATTTTCTGAATTTCCTACTCTATTTCTTGTCGAATAGTGCTTCGAAAAATCTTGGAGGGAAGCTAGATGGGGTTCCGTTTCACTGGGTAGTGTTTCTGGACATGGAAAGTCACTTAAATGTGAGCTGGCTATTTGCGTCTCCTTGGATTTCCCGTGCGCGGTTGGGAGGAGGGGCGGGGGAATGCCCCGGAATTCGTCTATTTCCCGCGTGCAGTGTCTCTCGGTTCGAAAAATATTGAGAGCCTTTTGGCGAAGTTCTTGTGTCCTTAGAATTGTTCTGAGTAAGATTTCTGGTGTTATTACCGTGACGAAATAGTTTGCATCACCCGAGATTCCTTCGCCGGTGGGGTTGGGGTGAGGAGGTGGAGGGGAAAACGAAAATCGCTGTTTTTCGCGTTTCTCACACACGCATCACTCTGGGGCACTTCAGGAGAAGTTGATTCACTGTTATTCGACGATATGTTGCTAATTGTCGTACCCTAGTGTCTTACAATTGCAGCCGAGGTTGAATTTAAGGTTTAACTCAAGTTAGAAATTACACACACGCGACACTGCTACGGAGCGCGGAACTACGTCCAGCACCGAGCTGGACGACAGGCACTAACGGTACACGTGATAACGGGACTAAAGCGGCATGACGAAACACTGTGTTCAGCGTGCGCACGCGACGCGGGTCTTCTGCGTCTGACGCGATGGCCTGCTGGGGAGGGAAAGGTAAATTCCCAGCACGAAATCTGCCTAGGCGTGAGGTGTGCTAAACGACGGCAGGCTGAAGAGAGGACGGGTCCCTCTAAAGCCCGCGAAAGTGCTTCCCTACCCCTTTGTATACTCGCTAAGTCTATCCCAAGAGTACTAATTAAGCCATCTACTGGGCACCAAGCTCAATCGCTTACATATCTCCACGGAGGAGTACTCTAACTGGCAAGAAATAAATAAATAAAATAATATTTCAGGCGCAGATCAGGGTAGCCCCTACGCCAGGTAAGTATGCCGAGAGTGGTTCCCCAACTTCATATGTTGCTACGAGTAAGCTGTTTCAGCACTGTTTCGATACATCAAGCATGCCCGATATAACTTAAACCATGACCATAATCTCTACAGCCGGGCGCATACGACACTAAGGCCCTATGTGAAATACCGAAAAAAACACTATGCCATATCATAACATGCCTGCAACCAAGTAGAAAACATTATTTTATTTATCACAGACCATCCGAAATGTGCTTTTGGCCAAGCTCTTATAGTTACTATTTCTGCCGCTGGTGGCAGACGGGCAATCTTCGATTTCGCACTCAGCATTACGTTTAATGAAACATTAAAAGTAGAATGTTCTTTGCGCACGGTCTTCAGTGTTAGCTACCACCTCACACCTAGTTGAACTGGCCCGAAAATCCTCGTTTTGCAGCTGCCTAAGAATTTTTTCCATCCTACATACACCTCCATACAACTACGTTCTACCGCCCATTTAGTCTAGCAGTCGCAGCACAGATAGCGCGCTGGTGCTTTGCCGAATTAAACCAACCTCGCAAGTCTGATGAGCCTCTCAGATTGAAATATTCGAAAACAATGTTAAATACCCCCTAATACATACTTACCTAATGGAATATGGCGAAATGCAGTGTCTCGACAGCTAAATCCTCCATAGATATCGCCTGCTGGCTACATACCCACACAAATACTTCACCGTGGCCTTTTCACTTCGCACTCGTCCCTATATACAGATGCTAATAATCTTTTAGTCACGCTCTGGTTTCCCTTCAAATGCATAAATCTTTCGCCTTTTACTAAAGATTTCCGTGGAGGGGAACATTTGATGAGTCTTTAAGCAATTTTTTGTTGTGCCCAGTTCTCACGCGCTGGCCGGTAACACACAACGTGCAGTTCATTTTCATTTATCCAGCACAGAAAGCCTCCCACATGCTCCGGAAAAATTAAAAATGACCTGGAAAACATTCGACGTCTACTCAAGCACTACCTCCTTGCTCCATCGCAAGCATTTATGCGACCTCCGAGTTTGCATCTCCTCCGATTTCTCGGGCGTGGAGGGGAGGGGGCACGCCGGACAGCCCGTTTGCGACGCTCCTCCACTTCTCCCGCCGTTTACTATCATGAAGTGGAATATTTCGAGATCTGGTACATAACAGTATACATTCTACATTATGTCTGTAAGAAATAATAGTTAAAGGCGTTGTTTCAAACACTGATCTTTTAGAAAAACTTTCACGTCGGGTAGGCCCGCAACGAGCCAAGTGGAGTGGCCTTATTTCATTACACCTCAAACTATCTTCTTGTACACAAGTCGTGTTTCGAGGAGGTAAGGTAGGTGAATAAAGGAATTTCTCTACACGTAATTCGTGAATTATGTTTAATTCGTATGTTTACAAGTACAATTTTAAGTTACACTTGATTATAACAATTGAATATATATATATAATTTTTTCCCCCTTTAAATTATAAACATATAATGCTCTATTCTGCCAAACAATTACACTGATCAACAAACTAATTCACTATACAAAGTACTATTTGCTCCATTCCACACATTGAAAAAGTACACAACATTCTACAAACTGCAATGCACTGAAATGTTTTTAAACACCGGGACAGCGCGAACGCAGTCCCGACTACCAAAAATTACGCGCCCGAGTTACCCACATTTGGGGTAATCGCAGAGGTCAGCGCAACCGAAGTGCAATTGTTGTTTGTTTGGATGATACATGTCAGCAATGAATACAGTAACCAAAATGGATGGTGAACAGCACGGTAAAGAATCCCGCACCAGCCACAAATGCTCTTTCGGGCTGGGGCAAATGAAAAGTAAAAAACAAGGTGAGAAACGGATGGAATGATATGAAAATTCTGGGAAAAACTAAACCCAGAGAACAGCATAACAGTATGTCAAGCAAATGGGAATGAGAAAATAATGAGAGAACAGGCGAACACCACAAGGTGAAACATCAAGTGAAACAATCCGGTGACAAAGTACACACAACACATTGCAAGACATAAAAACACACGGAAAATGAAAATACAACAGGGAGACTTAAAATAACATAATCTTCGCCACACGGGTGGCCACCAACAATTTATAGAAAAAACGAATTGCCCTTAACCGCACTTCCCCAAACAAGGGCACACACGCACATCACGCATGGAGATCACACGTAGCTCAGCACATGAAGGTCCACGTTACTCGATGGCTGCCAGGAGAAAATCACGAACGCGACGATGGGGATGTGGGTCCAGGACATCGTAGTCGCCGAGAGCAGCAACCAGAGGATTCTGGTGGCGGGCGGCTCGGCGATAAAAGGCAGCAGCAATGGTGTGAATAACATCAGAAGGAGAAGAGACGCCGCACGAACGATACAACAAGGCCAGTGCAGTAGAAACTGGCGAGCCAAGAAGAACACGCAGACCTCGGTGATACGCAGACAACAGCGGACGATGGGTGGAGGTAGGGGCATACACCCAAACTGCCGCACTATAAATTAAAAGGGGAGGAACAAGAGATTGGCACAGACGTACACGAACAGCAAGTGACAAGGGGCAGGAAGACACCAACAAGGGGCGAACAGAGCGAAGGGCACCAGTAGCTCGACAGACACGTGACGATGCCACAACAAGGACGTGTTCAAAAACACTCCCAGGTAACGCCCACAGGGCTGCCACGACAGCTGATGTCCCAAGAAAGTAGGAGGCGGAGGAGATGCACACCGTTTCGAAAAAAAAAGAAGTTCGGATTCGGCGGGGTTAGGGCGAATACCCCAGCGTTGGTAATAGACACCAAGAGAGCGTAAGCTGACCTGGGCACGAGCAGCCAAGCTGGGTGCGTGTGGGCCAGACAGTAGCATGGCCGTATCGTCCGCATACTGAAAGACGTGGGCGCCCGGCAAGAAAGGAAGATCAGATACATACAGAGCAAAAAGAAGAGGACTCAAAAGCGAACCTTGGGGAAACCCACCAGCGGACACAGAAAAGGAAGTTGACAAAACACGGGTAATGCGTACTTGAAAAGTACGACCAGACGGAAAACTATGGAGGAGAGCGGTAAGATACTCGGGAGAACCAAGAGAGCGAAGTTTGGATAGCAGGGATCCATGATGGACCGAGTCAAAAGCCCGCGCCAAGTCAAGCAGAAGAAGCACAGAATGTTGACGGGCGCAGAAGCCAGCAGTGACCCTGTCCACCACGGAAGCAACGGCATGTAGTGCACAATGTTTCTTCCTGAAACCGAACTGATGATCGGGAAGAACAGAGAGGCGATCAGCTTCCGACCGCAGACGAATGAGCACGATGCGCTCTGCCACCTTAGAAAGAAACGGGAACAGAGAAATAGGGCGGTAACCACCGGGCAGAGAAGAGTCACCACCACGACGAGGGACGGGCACCACTACCGCACACTTCCACGGAACAGGAAAGTGGTGTAAACGAAAAACAGTATTGATGAGTAAAGCCAGATAAATAATGGCTTTGCGGGGAAAGGCCCTCAAAAGACGCACAGGAATACCGTCCACCCCTGGAGACGTCGCCAAGGACAAGCAGTCGACAACACGTGCTACCTCACATGGTGAAGTGACAAAATGGCCAGGGAGCGGGGCTGCGACAGCAGGCAGAAAAACCACAGCATCAAGGTCAGCCTCAGGCTGGCCTGGTGGAGGCAAGAACGGGCGAAAAGTGTCATGGAAGGATTCAGCGAGCAGAAAGGCCTGTTCGGAAGGGGACTCCAAGGCACGGCCTCCCGACAAAAGAGACGGGAGACCGCGCGGAGACGCCCACATTCGGCGGACATGTCGCCAAATGGAACCACATCGAAAAGAGAGGGAGCGAAGGCTCTCCCATTGGAGCTGTGCCGCCCAGAGTTCGATCGCCCATTTCGCGCAGCGGCGAAAATGATGAAAGGCGGCCAGATCAGCAGGCGAATGAGTAAATTGCCAGCGTGAACGAGCTCTGTCACGACTGCGGAGAATGGTGCGGAAATGCGGTGGAAAACGATCACGAATACACCAGGGGGCCTACGCGGGATAGAAGTTTTGGCGGTAGACAAAACAGAAGATTGAAAACGAACCACAGCTCTGTCAAGCGCAGCGGGAGAGCTGGGAACAGCAGAGAGGTCGACCGAAGCATCAAGGAGGCGCCGAAAACCCTTCCAATCGGCACGACGAAAATCCCAGTGAAAAGTAGAGGCATCTGGAGTAACAGGGAAAGAAAGGGCCGCCAATACCGGTAAGTGGTCGGAGTCCAACCCGATCCACGTCCAAGGAGGAGAGAGAAGCACATCCGGGGAAGACACAAACAAGTCCAGTACAGAAGGCCGGTGAGTAGTACGGGCAGGAACAAAGGAAGGAGTGCGAGGGGCTGAAAGCACCAGACCCCAAGAGGATATAAAATCAGAAAGACCACGGCCCCGGAAATCCGAACACGGGCAACCCCAAGAGACATGGCGGCAATTAAAATCACCAAAGAGAAGCACAGAGGAGTCCATGCCGAGCAATGCATAAAGTGCCGCACGTGGGAAGGCACGATGAGGAAGGTACACCGCCACTGCCGTAAAGGTGCGTGCCACACCTGTGCCACGCACAGCAACCGTTTCCAAGGGTAGATGACGTGGAGAGAGACGAAAATAATGCTGCACCAACGCCACACCTCCACGTGGAGCAGCAGAACGGTCAGCACGATGGACAACGTAGCCCGGAATGGAAAACTGCTGAGATGTGGTGAGCCACGTCTCAGAAAGGCCCACAAGAAGAGGGTGGAAGCGCGCAAGAAGCCTGAGAAATTCAGGGAGCCGGGGAAGAATGGAGCGAGCGTTCCAGGTAAGAACGACGTTAGATAGAGGGAGTGCCATGAGGGACCGCGGAAAACCCACCGCACAGCTCGGACAGTAAGGAGAAACCAGAAATCACTGCCTCACATTTGGCCATAAAGTAGGGAGCAGCCCGGAAGTCTGCCAGAAACTGACGGAAGCGTAGCATCCAGGAACAAGGATCGAAGCCACGGAATAAAGAGAGAATATCTGGAAGGAAATCCAAGGCAGGGCGATCGCCAGCAACGGAACCATGAGCAGCAGACGTAGAAGACGGAGCAGCAGAAAGCCCAGCAAGAACATCAGCAAAGGGGCGAGCAGAGTCCCGAGGGATGTTAGAGAAGCGGCTACTGGGGGCAGAAGGAGGAGGCACACGAGTTTGCTGACGGTGTTCTCGGAACTGCAGCCAGTCGGCACGTGCAGAGCACCCACGAAAGTTGGCAGGATGGTCACCACCACAGAGGCAACAGTAGGCCGCTGCTCAAGAGGGCGAGGACAAGCACTGGCCAAGTGACCATCACCACAACGGACACAGCGGGGGTCTTCGTGGCACGTGTGAGAGGAGTGCCCGAAACATTGGCTACGAAAGCACTGTGCAACCCGGCCGCCGCCACGATAATGCTCGACTTCCACGCCAAGCCCATTCAGATACCGCAAACGAAGAACATTCTGCAGAGCAGAGGTACCTTCCAAGATGACAAGAAAGAGAGGAAAAGGCTCAGGAGCATTCCCGCGCTTCTCCATGCGCACCACTGTGCGGACAGGAATCTCCAAACTCACCCAGGCGTCACGGATATCGTCAGGAGGCATGTCGATTGGTAATCGACGGAGGACCACGCGAGCATCCCTAACCACAGGACACGTCCACGTATGAAAATGGTCCCCGTGCGACCGAAGCAATTCCACCATCTGGAAGTGATGGTCCTTGGAAGCCATCTAGAATGTAGAGCTGCGATCGTAGTTGTGGGCCACCATACCAGGAAAGCGCTGGCGCAAGTCAGCCACGAAGGACATATCAGAAGCACCAAGACCACCCTGGCTCACAATCAAAGGTGGTTTCGCAACAGGGAAAGGGGCGGAATCGCCAGACGGAACGGAAGAGGAGGGGCCAGCAGCAGAATGGCGAGATGACCGAGAGAGAGGAGCCGAAGCACGGGGAATGGACCGAGTGGAAGAAGGCGGCACTGTAGACGCGGCAACAGGAGCCGCTCGAGACACAGAAGGTTGGAAAACAGCAACGCCACGAGAACCCAGGGCAGAAGAAATCGCTCCCACCGCAGGAAGCGAAAGAGGCACCTTTGGACGTTTAGAAGGGCGACGAGGCTGCCGCTGTGGACGAGCATCAACGACTGAGGCAGAGGATGGAACAGGCGGCGCAGAAAATGTGACGGGCGGTTTGCCGGACCAGGAGGCGAGGTCGGCCTAGTCACCACCTCCAGAATCCTCGGACGGAGAGAGCGCAGGACGCTTGGACGCACCAGCAGCGCCGGTATCCATGGGCAACTCCTGCCACCCAGGGACAGGAGCTGACAGGGCCTCCTGCGGGCGCACGGAGAACGGCTCCGGGAGAACGAGCGGCATCGCAGATGGAGAACCACACAACACATGGGCAGAAGAAGCAACGACAGAAGACAATGGGACTCCAGCGAGAGGTGGAGCCGAAGGAGGCGCCAAGGACCAAGCGGCTGAGGAAGACGACGGGGGAGACCCAGAGATGCCTGAGACACCGCAAGAGCAGGGGTAGAAACAGCAGGACAGGCAGTACCAGGCAGAACACCAGACACAGCGGGTGCAGAGACAGATGCAGGAGCCTGTGTGGAGAACACTGCACGGCAAACAGGGAGAATCAGGGATAGGCCGGGAGAGGGGAGGCCGTGTGGCGAGGAACCCATCGGAGGGAGACTACGGGAGGAGTCCGGAGCGCCGAGACCAGCTGGTAGCGAACGAAGAGAGCCGGGCAGCGCACAGGTATCCAGCGTGGCACGGCGAGCGGCAGCAACAACATCGGCAGCAGAAAGCAGCGGAGAAATACCAGTCACGAAAAAGCCAGGGGCTAAAGAAGAACCAGCAGAAGGGGACACTGCACAGCTGACGACTGGTGAAGTGCAGACAGTCGTGGACACAGTGACTGGTCCACACGTGGCTGCCCCAGTCACCGACTGTTGCGACGGTCTGCCACAGGGATGAGGAGAAGGGGGACGTAACGAGCGAGCCACCGAATGGTAGAGAAGCTGGTCGTCATATGAAGTGAAACCAGGAGGAAACAGAGGCTGATGAACTGTGGAGCCTTTCTTAGGTTTAACAGAGGCACGCATTTTCGGTTTCACCACCATTTGTCGCAGGAGAGCACCACGTGTGAGACGCACAGTAGGGGCAGTAGCAGCAGAACAAGGAATAGCCCCTGCCACAGTGGGACGCCGCGGAGGTGGCCGTAAAGACGAAACCGTGCGGACACGCCCAGACCCATGCTCCGAAAGAGCCCCAGAGGAAGTAGGGGAAGATATGGTAGCAGCAGGACGCTCAGCAGTAGGCGAAGACTGCGTGGAAGAACTAGACATCCTGGTATACAAATAATCCTACAACAGCAGAATATAATACAAAGGATTCCGAAGTACTGGCTATCAAAGCCAACAGCAGAGGCCAACACAGCACCACAGAAGACCGCACACCAAGTGCGGAAGGCCAACAGAAATAAACAAGGCAGGTGCAATATCTGGCTAACCACATGTACCACAAATGCCAACACACAAAAAAGTCACAAGCGACGAGGAAGGCTCCCAAGGCACAAGAACCCCGAAAAGAATAAATGACAGCTTGTATAAAATAACACAAAGTACCAGCTGCCTGTGATTCCCAAATATATGGCGAACACAAATAGCAGACGTCGCAAACTATTAATACAACGAAAGGAACTTCAATGTTACTGAGAACGGAAGAGTCACAAGTGGACAACAGGACATGCACACGATAAGAAAACAAAATCGCCAGCAGACGACAAGAGAATATTAAGACATTAACAGCAAAAGAGCCAGTAGCACCGAAAACGAACAAAGAAAGACTCACCAGACGACGAAAACATCGCGAAGTAGAAGATCTGCAGGCCAAGTTGACGGCGACGGAGTTCCAGCACGTCACACCAGGGGCAGCACCACCTGGGCAGGCATTACAGCAGCAAGGTATCCGCAGCGCCGGCAGCGATATCAGGCGGCGAGCAGAGGAACTTCCAGCACCATCAGACGAGAATGCGATGGCTCGGCGAGGCGCGAAACCGCACTCGCGCGATATATCCATGGCATATTGACAACCTGTACGAGCGAAACGAAACAAGGCAACCACTGAAACACACACAGGGTCGCCCTTAAGCCAGGTAAGTATGCCGAGAGTGGTTCCCCAACTTCATATGTTGCTACAAGTAAGCTGTTTCAGCACTGTTTCGATACATCAAGCATGCCCGATATAACTTAAACCATGACCATAATCTCTACAGCCGGGCGCATACGACACTAAGGCCCTCTGTGAAATACCGAAAAAAACACTATGCCATATAACATGTCTGCAACCAAGTAGAAAACATTATTTTATTTATCACAGACCATCCGAAATGTGCCGCCAGCCAAGCTCTTATAGTTACTATTTCTGCCGCTGGTGGCAGATGGGCAATCTTCGGTTTCGCACACAGCATTACGTTTAATGAAACATTAAAAGTCGAATGTTCTATGCATACGCTCTTCAGTGTTAGCTACCACCTCACACCTAGTTGAACTGGCCCGATAATCCTCGATTTGCAGCTGCCTAAGATTTTTTTCCATCCTACGTACACCTCCATACAACTACGTTCTACCGCCCATTTAGTCCAGCAGTCGCAGCACAGATAGCGTGCTGGTCTTTGCCGAAATAAACCAACCTCGCAAGTCTGATGAGTCTCTCAGATTGAAATATTCGAAAACAATGTTAAATACCCCCAAATACATACTTACCTAATGGAATATAGCGAAATGCAGTGTCTCGACAGCTAAATCCTCCATAGATATCGCCTGCTGGCTAGATACCCACACAAATACTTCACCGTGGCCTTTTCACTTCGCACTCGTCCCTATATACAGATGCTAATAATCTTTTAGTCGCGCTCTGGTTTCTCTTCAAATGCATAAATCTTTCGCCTTTTACTAAAGATTTCCGTCGAGGGAACATTTGATGAGTCTTTAAGCAATTTTTTGTTGTGCCCAGTGCTCACGCGCTGGGCCGGTAACACACAACGTGCAGTTCATTTTCATTTATCCAGCACAGAAAGCCTCCCACATGCTCCGGAAAAATTAAAAATGACCTGGAAAACATTCGACGTCTACTCAAGCACTACATCCTTGCTCCATCGCAAGCATTTATGCGACCTCCGAGTTTGCATCTCCTCCGATTTCTCGGGCGTGGAGGGGAGGGGGCACGCCGGACAGCCCGTTTGCGACGCTCCACCACTTCTCCCGCCGTTTACTATCAGAAATGGAATATTTCGAGATCTGGTACATAACAGTATACATTCTACATTATGTCTGTAAGAAATAATAGTTAAAGGCGTTTCAAACACTGATCTTTTAGGAAAATTTTCACATCGGGTAGGCCCGCAACGAGCCTTGTGGAGTGGTCTTCCTTCATTACACCTCAAACTATCTTCTTGTACACAAGTCGTGTTTCGAGGAGGTAAGGTAGGTGAATAAAAGAATTTCCCTACACGTACTTCGTGAATTATATTTTAATTCAAATGTTTACAAGTACAATTTTAAGTTACACTTGATTATAACAATTGAATATATATATATAATTTTTTCCCCCTTTAAATTATAAACATATAATGCTCTATTCTGCCAAACAATTACACTGATCAACAAACTAATTCATTATACAAAGTACTATTTGCTCCATTCCACACATTGAAAAAGTACACAACATTCTACAAACTGCAATGCACTGAAATGTTTTTAAACACCGGGACAGCGCGAACGCAGTCCCGACTACCAAAAATTACGTGCCCGAGTTATCCACATTTGGGGTAATCGCAGAGGTCAGCGCAACCGAAGTGCAATGGAAGCGCCTCGCCCTGGGGGTGTTTTTTTTTTTGTGTGTGTGCAGTGCAGTGTATAGGACTGTGTCATGCAAGGTGGGGGAAAGACCATCTCCGCTAAAAAGCGCTACTGGTCAACTTAATCTAATTTTATTACTAACATCTATTTATTACTGGGAGACTCTTAGTCCCAGTTTATTATTCCAATAAATTTATTCGAAGGTCACTGTAGTTATGCTATTGGGTACCTTCGGGGGGATCTGCATGCATTAAGGTGGGAAACGGGAGAACCCCGAGGAAACCCCACATATTTATGGGAGGACTGCAAAGGAAGCCAAGAGGGTGATTTTATATACTTACTATTAATTTTAGTGGGGTCGAAGTGAGGCTGCAGGGTGGATATTTGAGTCACCATTCGGTGTATGCCCAGTGGTTCTCCGGGGACAGGAGTAGTAGGCCTCTGGGAGATCTAGGATGTCCTGGAGTGCTCTGCCAGAAGTGGGACCAGGTCGCCATCCAGGTGCAAGTCGAGGTACTCGCTGTAGGCATCCAGTAGGAAGCTCAGTGTGGAGGTAGATGTCATCTCCGATGGCAAGGTTGTCTGTCCTTGAGCTTCGTTGTGTCGAACGGCTGGGTCTTTGCGTTCAGAATAGGGTCACCGAGTACGCGCACTAGTGGATTCCCATGCGATGGCAGGGTCTTGGTGAAGCTGGACACTTGTTTCCTGATTATGTGGCTTAGGTCCTTCACCCCCGCGACCCGAGTAAGCACATGACGGGGCGTTGTTCGACGTTTCCCTAGAGCAAGTCTTAGAGCTCTGTGATAGAGCGATTACAGTGGTCGGAGGTAAGTCGGCTTTGTGTGGCACCAAATGGGGGCTGCAAACAGGATAATCGAGAATATGAATGTGAAGAGTAGTCGCACATGGTTTTTCTCAGAGAGGGGACAGCTCGGGCGGAGTACACACGCAATAGCGAATAGTGCCGACTTCGCTTTCCCGCACACGCATTCTATGTGTTCGCCGAATCTCATCTGCCTGTCTAGGATTACCCCGAGGTATTTGGCGGATGTTAGCCATGGGGTATCCGTACCATCCAGACGGATGCTAGGGGGGTTGTCTTCCCTGCGTCGGGAGAAGAGAATTGCTGTTGTTTTGTCGGTGTTGAGCTTGATTCCTCTCGATTCGAAGAACCGCTTGATCATGCAGAAGGCCTTTTTTGAGGTGGTAGCACAGCTCGGTTTCTGTTGTTGCAGTGGCTACTATCGCTGTGTCATCAGCGTAGAGCGAGAGTTCCACAATTAGCTGGTGTCGGCAAGGGGCGGATGAAAAGCGTGAATAATAGGGGGCTGAGTATAGATCCTTGCGGTACCCCGGCCTAAATGGGGTGTGAAGAGGAAAGTGTGTTCTCCACTCGGAGGCGAAACCTCCGGTCAGCAAGGAAGGAGCGAATCACGTGTAGGTTCGTTAGCGGGAGGCCCATGGATCTGAGTTCGGCTGTGAGAAGGTCGTGCCGGACTGAGTCGGATGCTTTTTCCAGGTCCAGGAGGAGAAGCCCTCCAATCTTGCCCTTTGCAAGGCCAGCTTCTAGGACTCTGGTGGTGCGTGCGATGGCGTGGACTGTGGAATGTTTCGGGCGGAATCCGAACTGTTGAGGGAGGAGGTCCCGTCTGATGACCACGCGCAGCAGCTGGCTGAATATGATCCTTTCGCACACCTTGGAGATACAGCTCAGCAACGATATCGGCCTGTATGACGTTGCGTGCTGAGGGGGTTTTCCAGGCTTCGGGATGGAAACAACTACCGCCTCCTTCCAGGAGCTTGGGAAGTGACCGATGAGGAGCGTCGTGTTGATGAGTTTCGTGAGGAGGACGAGTGCCTTACGTGTAAGTTCTCTTAGGAGTGCGTTGGGAATTTCGTCAGCCCCTGGGGGCAGTTTTTGTTTTTAATTTGCCTATTATTTGCGCGAGTTCTTTTGGGGTCACAAGCGGTGTGTCAGGCTGTGGTGGTAGTGGCGGCAGTGTGACGTGGAGTGCTGAATGTGAGGCTTCGCCGCGATCGCTGTCGCTGTCGGAGTCTTCAGAGAGGTCGGTGGTGGCCTGCCTGGGAGTGAATGTCGAGCGTAGGTGTTGTGCTAAGACCTCAGCTTTTTCTAAGTTCGTGAATTTAAGTTGACTGCCAGCTTGCCGGGGAGGGATGATTGTTGGTTTGCTCTTTAGGCGCCTGACACATGACCAGACCTTCTCGTTATTATGTGTGGCATATCGTAGTTCGTCCAGCTTGGAGCTGGTCTGCCATTCAGCAAATTTTCGCCTACAGAATTTGCGGAGGGCACTATATAGTGCTTTGTACACTGGGTTCCTGGGGTTTTGCCATTTTCTGAGGGTTCTGTTACGGATGGTGAATAGGGTCTTTAGCGGGTTTGGGAGTGGCTTGAGGTTCCCTGTGGAGCGTTTGGTTGGGATGAATTTGTTTCCGGTGTTCCTGATGATATTTGTGAGGTGGTGGATTCCTTCTTCTAGTTCGTGAGGGTGTGTGAGTTGAGGAGTGAGGTTGATCTCTTCATTGAGGATAGCCCTATATAGTCGCCAATCTGCTCGCGAGAAATCGAACTTTGGCTTGTCTGCTGCTAGCGGAAGGTAGTCTAGTATGCAGGACACCGGAAAGTGGTCGGAGGTGCCGGTGTAGTGCATCTTTATCTGCTGGACGCTCAGTCCTTGGGGGGGGGGGGCGAGGAAGAAATCGAGCACTTGAGGGTGGCGATTGGCGGCATCGGGGATGTACGTCGGTTCTCCAGGGTGGTAGACAGTAAGATTGTGGGTCATCGTGTATCTGCGGAGCTGCGGCCCTCGTCTGTTGACTGTTGGACAACCCCAGCTGTGATGTGTGGCATTGAAGTCACCACCCCATAAAAGCTGGGGGTCCAGTGCACGAATAGTCTCCAAGTCTTGAGTGGGGAGTCGTCTGTCTGGTGGGATGTATATGCAGGCTACCGCGATGGGGTTGTTTTCGCCAGCAATGGTGATTGCCACCGCTTCGGCTAATTCCATGTCTGCAATTCCAGCGAGTTGGTGAAGGATGTTGTCGCGGATTACTATAGCTACGCCACCACCATCCCTGCCAGGGCGGTCTCTTCTATGGATTTTAAATCCCGGTACCGATAGGTGAATGGTGTTGTTGAGCCATGTCTCGGTGATGAGGAGGACATCCAGTTTTTCGTCGACGAGGAGATGGAGGAGTTCGTCGACTTTGTGGCGCAGGGAGCGCGCATACAAGGTGGCTATATGGAGGGACGACCTAACCATCAAATGCCGTGCAGATTGCCTGGAAGATTATTTCCATCTTCTGCATTGAGCTTGTTGCATTTTTAAGTTGCGCACAAGTTCGCCGGATGATGGGGATGTACCCTTTGATGAGGGTGAATATCTCCTTTAAGTCAGAGAAGGTGGAGTCGAATTCGTTTCCGGTCCTCCCTTCTTGTGGCGTGCGATGTTGGGCTGGTTGTTGGCCGGCAGTTCTCGTGTTTTCACGGCCTTGAGCCTGTTACTGTGTTTTGTCGCCATCTGCACTGGCATTCGTGGTCGTGCGCTGTTGCCAGGCATTTTTTCGTGGTGGTTGCAGAGGCATGAATTCGGATGGGTTAAGTTTGAATTCTGGTGATCGTTTTCGTTGTGTGAGTGTTGGTTTGCTCTGGGTTCGGGTGTGGCGCTGCTCAAATTTCTGGCGCACTCGGCAGTCTTTGCTGCCGCCTAGGTGGTTTTCGCCACAGTTTGGACATGTCGGCGGAGTTGTCTTGGGGACTGGGCATTCGTGCGACCAGTGGTTTCCTGAACATTTGAAACAGGCCAACTCGCGGCCGCAGTCTGTGGCATTGTGGCCATGTTCTTGACAGCGTCTGCACTGTTCAGGGCCAAGTGGGTGGTATTTCTAAACCATGACTCGGTAAATGTCGATGCGAGTTAGTTGCATAATAGAACTGGCCTGTGTTGTGCCCTCCAGAGTCACCTGGAATTTTCGGAATTTTACAGGGTTTTCCCCTTTCCTTTCGAATTGTCGGACTCGGCGGATGTGGAATCCAAGGTTTTGTAACTCCATTTGGAGTTCGTCTGGTGTCATATCGGCTGGTATGTTGCTAATTACAACATTTGTATTCCTGTCCTCCTTAAAAGGGCGGGTGAATGGGAGCGCTTTCTTCGCGGTGAGAAACTCCATCATTGTGTTGTGTTTTGTTTTGTTTGTTGGGTAGAAATTCGTTTATTGTCCATTCATTTTTACAGAGAAGTTTCTCATCGTCCTGAGCTCCGAGGACGTGAAAGTCGCTCGGCAAAAAATTCCAGGAATTCGCTTCTGTTGAGCGTTCTGGGAGTTGTTGGTTGTTTGTGGGGTTCCAGTTTTTGTGTGTTGCACGCTGCCTGTCGCCTGTGAGTGGTGGGCCACTCGTTTCCTGCCTTTGGCAGTTACCCAGGCATCGAGTTCGTTTCTTGAAGGGATTTTCGATATCTGTGTAATGTCTGGGGACGAACCCTTTCGCTTTTTCGAAGCGACTGTCGAGGCTCGGGAATGGAGGGTGCCCTCTGACCTTACGTCCATAAAGTCGTCGTTTAGGGCGGCGAGTGACCCGAATTTGTTCGTTAGTGGGATGCCTGTCGCTACCATATGGTCCAGGTTTAGTGACTGGCTATATCCCGCAACATCGTCCAAACTGTCGGTACGTGTATATCCGGGTGTTCTGGAGTCCACACCAGATTCAGATCCTGCGCGCGAGTTCGAGGTTTTACCGTGTAACCCGGTCGTGGTGATTCCTTGTGGGTGGGCAACTTGCGCTAAGGTTTGGCTGTGTTGCCGCAATGGCGCGCTGCCGTACTATCGCGCAAGTTTGAAGCCTGCTATGTGGTCCGTAGGTTGGGATTTTTAGCGCACAGAAAATTTTTCTGGTTCGTTTTCACGGTTTTGTGTATTGTTATGCTGTGGCCGCTGTCTAAACTTGCGAATAGCACCCGAGTTCACACCTGGCTCTCGTACGGGGATTTTCGATGGCGAAAATGCCGTTAAATCCCGCTGATGTTTCGGTGGAGATGGGGGGCCGTTCGTTTCCATTATGGATACAAAGTTCACGTCACTGTAGTTGGCAATTTTTCCTGCAACGGGCGGTTTTTAGTGTTCACTAATCCGGTTCCGGATGTTTGATTCGACTTTCAGAGCTACGCACCCCTCCAAGGTCGTTGAGGAACGTGAGGGATTTTCTGAATTTCCTACTCTATTTCTTGTCGAATAGTGCTTCGAAAAATCTTGGAGGGAAGCTAGATGGGGTTCCGTTTCACTGGGTAGTGTTTCTGGACGTGGAAAGTCACTTAAATGTGAGCTGGCTATTTGCGTCTCCTTGGATTTCCCGTGCGCGGTTGGGAGGAGGGGCGGGGGAATGCCCCGGAATTCGTCTATTTCCCGCGTGCAGTGTCTCTCGGTTCGAAAAATATTGAGAGCCTTTTGGCGAAGTTCTTGTGTCCTTAGAATTGTTCTGAGTAAGATTTCTGGTGTTATTACCGTGACGAAATAGTTTGCATCACCCGAGATTCCTTCGCCGGTGGGGTTGGGGTGAGGAGGTGGAGGGGAAAACGAAAATCGCTGTTTTTCGCGTTTCTCACACACGCATCACTCTGGGGCACTTCAGGAGAAGTTGATTCACTGTTATTCGACGATATGTTGCTAATTGTCGTACCCTAGTGTCTTACAATTGCAGCCGAGGTTGAATTTAAGGTTTAACTCAAGTTAGAAATTACACACACGCGACACTGCTACGGAGCGCGGAACTACGTCCAGCACCGAGCTGGACGACAGGCACTAACGGTACACGTGATAACGGGACTAAAGCGGCATGACGAAACACTGTGTTCAGCGTGCGCACGCGACGCGGGTCTTCTGCGTCTGACGCGATGGCCTGCTGGGGAGGGAAAGGTAAATTCCCAGCACGAAATCTGCCTAGGCGTGAGGTGTGCTAAACGACGGCAGGCTGAAGAGAGGACGGGTCCCTCTAAAGCCCGCGAAAGTGCTTCCCTACCCCTTTGTTTACTCGCTAAGTCTATCCCAAGAGTACTAATTAAGCCATCTACTGGGCACCAAGCTCAATCGCTTACATATCTCCACGGAGGAGTACTCTAACTGGCAAGAAATAAATAAATAAAATAATATTTCAGGCGCAGATCAGGGTAGCCCCTACGCCAGGTAAGTATGCCGAGAGTGGTTCCCCAACTTCATATGTTGCTACGAGTAAGCTGTTTCAGCACTGTTTCGATACATCAAGCATGCCCGATATAACTTAAACCATGACCATAATCTCTACAGCCGGGCGCATACGACACTAAGGCCCTCTGTGAAATACCGAAAAAAAACACTATGCCATATCATAACATGCCTGCAACCAAGTAGAAAACATTATTTTATTTATCACAGACCATCCGAAATGTGCTTTTGGCCAAGCTCTTATAGTTACTATTTCTGCCGCTGGTGGCAGACGGGCAATCTTCGATTTCGCACTCAGCATTACGTTTAATGAAACATTAAAAGTAGAATGTTCTTTGCGCACGGTCTTCAGTGTTAGCTACCACCTCACACCTAGTTGAACTGGCCCGAAAATCCTCGGTTTGCAGCTGCCTAAGAATTTTTTCCATCCTACATACACCTCCATACAACTACGTTCTACCGCCCATTTAGTCTAGCAGTCGCAGCACAGATAGCGCGCTGGTGCTTTGCCGAATTAAACCAACATCGCAAGTCTGATGAGCCTCTCAGATTGAAATATTCGAAAACAATGTTAAATACCCCCTAATACATACTTACCTAATGGAATATGGCGAAATGCAGTGTCTCGACAGCTAAATCCTCCATAGATATCGCCTGCTGGCTACATACCCACACAAATACTTCACCGTGGCCTTTTCACTTCGCACTCGTCCCTATATACAGATGCTAATAATCTTTTAGTCATGCTCTGGTTTCCCTTCAAATGCATAAATCTTTCGCCTTTTACTAAAGATTTCCGTGGAGGGGAACATTTGATGAGTCTTTAAGCAATTTTTTGTTGTGCCCAGTTCTCACGCGCTGGGCCGGTAACACACAACGTGCAGTTCATTTTCATTTATCCAGCACAGAAAGCCTCCCACATGCTCCGGAAAAATTAAAAATGACCTGGAAAACATTCGACGTCTACTCAAGCACTACCTCCTTGCTCCATCGCAAGCATTTATGCGACCTCCGAGTTTGCATCTCCTCCGATTTCTCGGGCGTGGAGGGGAGGGGGCACGCCGGACAGCCCGTTTGCGACGCTCCTCCACTTCTCCCGCCGTTTACTATCATGAAGTGGAATATTTCGAGATCTGGTACATAACAGTATACATTCTACATTATGTCTGTAAGAAATAATAGTTAAAGGCGTTGTTTCAAACACTGATCTTTTAGAAAAACTTTCACGTCGGGTAGGCCCGCAACGAGCCAAGTGGAGTGGCCTTATTTCATTACACCTCAAACTATCTTCTTGTACACAAGTCGTGTTTCGAGGAGGTAAGGTAGGTGAATAAAGGAATTTCTCTACACGTAATTCGTGAATTATGTTTTAATTCGTATGTTTACAAGCACAATTTTAAGTTACACTTGATTATAACAATTGAATATATATATATATAATTTTTTCCCCCTTTAAATTATAAACATATAATGCTCTATTCTGCCAAACAATTACACTGATCAACAAACTAATTCACTATACAAAGTACTATTTGCTCCATTCCACACATTGAAAAAGTACACAACATTCTACAAACTGCAATGCACTGAAATGTTTTTAAACACCGGGACAGCGCGAACGCAGTCCCGACTACCAAAAATTACGCGCCCGAGTTACCCACATTTGGGGTAATCGCAGAGGTCAGCGCAACCGAAGTGCAATATTTATTTTTTTTACAGGTTTATTATCAAATTCTACATTTTGCAGGACTTAGTCCTGTCTATAATAATTCTAAAGGCATGTTCCAGCCCATTGGGCTCTTACTTGCTAACAATATGTATTTACTTCGTTGCTAACATACAATTTATATACACTACTTAATATACTAGTAGTGGGAAAGGTTTGAAAAACCCCAGTTTACATACATTACAAAAACAAATTTACATCTATGACACAGAATGATTTTAATAATACCTCTACATATATTGAGGGGTTGTGAAATCCCTCTTGTCCTTATCAAGTACAATTTTTACAAGTAGGTTTTAAAAACCTTATACAACATATGGTATATTAAAACATGATTATACAATACACTTGTAACAATATATATGGATAACACCTGATGTTTTTATACATTATTACATTATTCACTCTTACAACTAATACATGTTTACCTTGTTACCTTCACATTTCTGGGGTGAGTTTTGTGGATGAGCGAAAGACCATGACGCGCACTCGGTTTGAGCCCCTAGGGGGGCCACTCCTGCATTCGCATCTGCACTCTGGGGCCACACACTCATTCTATATATAGTGTTGTACATGGGGTGGTCTGGGTTGAAGTTCTGGTATGTTAGGTAGGATCTATCGGAATGTCGATGATTCGTCTGTGGGGTCGCAGTGTGTCGGCAGTTCCAATTGTGGAGATCAGTGGGTTGCAATGTCTTCGGGCTTTATTGAAAAATTTGGTCGCTCTTCTATGTATTATTTCGATCGGGTTGGTCACTCCCGCCCACTCGTACATGTTGGTGACCGCTGTTGTGACTGGGCACCCTAGGACGGTACGTAGGCCACGGTTATAGGCTGATGTAATTTGTCGGAATCTTGATATGGGAGCATATGCCCATATAGCCGCCCCATAGAACAGGATTGGTAGGATCAGCATTTGCCATAGCTGGATGCGGACATCGAGGGGTAGTGGGCATCCTGGTGTTACGACTAGTTTGATCCCCCCCAGTGCAGCATTTGCTTTCGTTGACAGTGCGTTGATATTGTCGGACCATGTGAGCGTAGAGTCTAGGAGGAACCCCAGGTATTTACCCGGGGACTTCCAGGCTAGTTGGCATCCCATGAGGGTCGGTGGTGCTGGCGGTCGGTGGCGGCGTTTCGTCAGGAACATGATGTCGGTCTTGGTGGGGTTTGGCTTGACTCCCCATTTTTGGGAGTATTGGCCAAGTACTCGCAGACAGCATTGAGTGCGCACTGCTAGTTCTTGGGCTCTTTCGTTGGAGATGAGTACCGCTGTGTCATCGGCGTACTGAAAAAGGTGAGTGCCAGGTAGGCGAGGGATGTCGGCCACATAGAGAGCAAATAAGCAGTGGACTTAGAAGGGATCCCTGGGGCACACCAGCCGTGATAGGCTGGCGGGTGGATAGTGCGCCCCCTACCCGGACTTGGAATGATCTGTCGGCTAAATAGCTGGACATGATGGAAATGAGTCGTTCTGGGAAGTGTGATGACCGAAGTTTGGTGAGTAGGGCTCCGTGGTGGACAGAGTCGAACGCTTTGGTGAGATCGAGAAGGATAAGGGCGGAGTGTTGGTGTCGACAGAATCCGGTTGTAATGTGATCTACCACAGAGGCTGTGGCATGGAGGGCAGAATGGTCACAGCGGAAGCCGAATTGGTGGTCAGGGAGGATGTGGAGTTTTTCTTCCCAAAGCTGCAGGCGAGAAGAGTATTATTCTTTCAGCAACTTTGGAGAGAAGAGAAAGAAGTGAGATGGGGCGGTATGAAGTGGCGCTGTGAGGTTGTCCGCCGCTTTTGGGTACCGGAACTACGACGGCTTGTTTCCATGGTAGTGGGAAGTGGGCAATGATGAAAATGGCATTTATGAGAATCGTGAGATAAACAATGGCTTTTCTGGATAGGGATCGCACCATGTAGGTTGTGATGTTGTCCACACCATGGGCTTTGCCCAGTTGTGTGGCTGCTATTGCTTTGGTGACCTCTCTTGGTGATGTGAGGAGGCGACCAGAGAGGTCTGAGTCTTGTGGTGTGAATGTGAGGGAAGATAGCTCAAATCCAGGAGTGCCTGGTGGTGGGATGAATGTCGCAAATGTGGTGGAAAAGTAGGTGGCTAACTCTTCAGCTTGGTCCTTGGGGTCCTCTATGTTCCGGCCCTGAACTAGCAGCGGGGGTATTTGTTGGCGTGTTGAGCGCATGTTCCTGATGAATTTCCACACCGTGCCTCGGGCAATCGACAAGGAGCGGAGTTTGGCCAGTTGCTGGGTAGCTTGCCAGTGTTCGATTTCCCTTTTGGTTGATTTACGCAGTTGGCAGTATAGATCGAGATTATCCTGCATCCTGTTATGTTGCCATCTTGCTCGGGCACGGTTTCGGGACCTGATTATTTCTTTCAGTGCCTGGGGGATCTGGTTGTTTGTGTATTCCTGCAGCAACGAGGGATGGTGGCTTCAGCTGTCGTCAGAATTTGTGACGTGAAGTTGAGGACGGCCGTGTCGAGTTCACCCGGGGTGTGCGGAACGTTGGTTAGATCTGCGGCTTCATCCATTATCTGACGATAACGGTGCCAGTCCGCCCGGTGATAGTTCCAGTGCATGGTTCTCCGGTCACAGCCCATGTGTAATGCGACGCGGCAGAATACCGGGAGATGGTCCGAATCGAGTCCTCCGTGCGTCCAAGGGGTGCTCAGTTGGATATTCGTTGTGGCTAAGATCAGATCGAGTACAGAGGGGCGATGGTCGGTTCGTGCAGGGAAAAAGGTTGGTGTGGCAGGGGCCGCGATGGTAAGCCCATGTTGTTGGGCAAAACGTAGTAGTCCTCTGCCCCTGAAGTCGTTGGAGACACACCCCCAGGCTGTGTGTTTGCAGTTAAAGTAACCCATTATGGCCACGTTGGCATCCACGGCCAATAGTCTGAGCAGCCCATCCCGGGGAAAGCTCCTGTGTGGGAGGCAGTAAATTGCAACCGCTGTAAAAGGTTGCAAAACCCCTGTGATGCGTACCGCCACAGATTCTAGCATTATGTCGGCAGGCAGCATAATCCGGTGGTGTCGGATATCATCGCGCACCAGCATGGCGACACCGCCACGGGGGGCACCCGCTCTGTCGGCACGGTGTATTGTGTACCCTGGGATGTTGATCCTCAGCTGGGGTTGAAGCCACGTTTCGGTGACTGCCGCCATCACTGGTCTGCGTTCTGCGAGCAAGTGTTGGAATTCTGCCAGACGCTGTGGCAGAGAACGAGCATTCCACATGCATAGGTACTCAGTCATTGGCACGGGTGTTGTTCCTTCTCGAGGGTGGCGAGAAGACATCGAACAGGATTTCGACGCCCTCGAGGATTATTTCCAGTTTTTCAAAGAGTGTATGGGCAGATCTGAAGTTTTGAAGAAGTTGGCGCAGTTGGGAGAGCCATGCGCAGATGTCCATTTGTTTGAAAGTGTGGATCATATCTCGGAGGGAGTCGACGGTGGATTCGTCTGGGCGAGCTTCTTGTGGTTGCCTATATTGTGGAGCATGCGGGGCACGTGACTGTGCTGGTTGTGCACCGAGCGCGGCTTGTGCAAAGCTGCGGCCGGTGACCCAGGCCCCGGAGCCGAGTGGTATTTCTTTGGGTTCTAGTTTTTTGTTCTGGTCTTCCTTTCTCTTAGTATGCCCCTGCTGCCACTTGGTTTTGTATGTACAATCCTTGTGGTTTGCTGGGAAGTCACCATGGCATAGGCAGCATTTTGGAGTCGCGTCCGGTGGGTTAGTGCAATCCTTGCTCGCGTGGTCGCCTGCACATCGTATGCATCGAGAAGCCTCGTTGCATGTATGTGACGAGTGCCCAGGCCTCTGACAACGATAGCATTGGACAATTTGTCCACCACCTCTGTACAGCTCAATCCTTATACCTACACCTCCCAGATGCCTAAGCTGAAGGGCTTTCTGTACTTGTTGTGTACCTTCCAACACCACCAGGAAGAGAGGATATGGTTCTGGGTTGGTCCCCCCGCTTCTCCATTCGCATCACCTTGTGTTTTATATTCACCTCCGCGAGTTGGTCCGAGATATCTTGTGTTGGGGTTTCTATCGGCAGCTTCCTTATGACGACCCTGGCATTTCTGTCCTCTGCGCATGTCCAGGTGTGAAATTGGGCCCCATGGGCCCGGAGGATCTCTGTCATGCGATAGTGATCGTCGCGATTAGCCATCTGGAAGGTGGAGGTACGGTCATAGTTTGTGGCAATAAAATCCGAAAGGAATTGCGACTTTAGTGTTGCCATGTCCTTGAACGCAGTGGCTTTAAGTCCCCCCTGCACCACAATGATCGGTGGCCTTTTCGCCTTTGTGGGGCCTGGGGTGACTCGGGCTTTGTTTGCCGACGTTGCTGAGGGGCAGAGGCTGGTACGGGGCGTGTTGTTGCCATTGATTTGGCGCTGGCCTGCGGTGGTTTCAGTGCAGGAAAAGCATCTGCTTCTAATTTGGGTGGCTGGGTCCTTTTGTTAGAGGATGGTCCTGTGTTGTTAGTAGTGTGGGTGTGACGTGTCTGCAGACTCTCCGTTCGTTATTATTTTGACTCGGCTGGGATCGCGTTTGGGACCTTGAGTGTCGTCGGCCCTTGCCACTAATGTTCCGCTGCACTTTCGGTGGTGGCTGCGCAAAGTCGATAACCGCATCTCTGTCTTGTGATCGTGGAGTGAGTGTTCGCGAATTAGAGTCGCTTTGTCTTGTATTCGCTGCGATGGGCGATTCGGTATGTCTTTTCTGGACCCTTATGTTGTCGGTGAAGAGTCCAGGGAATATGATGTTTTTACCTGCATCGCCAAAGTGAAATGGATGTGGCTTTTCAGGGCCGGTCTTGAGGTATGTGGGTGTTGGATTATTATGTGCAGGTGCAGTGGGTTTGTTTGCTGCCGGCGCTATTTTCTTGAATGGTGCCTGGATGAACCTGGAGAGGCCGGTTAATACACATCCTACTCTGTTGGAGTCGGTGTGTGTCGATATCGCTGTGGAGTGTGATATCGGTGTAGGCTGCGAGATGCCATCTGTGGAGTTCTGCGATTCCAGGATGACATTCGCAAATACGTGCTGGGGTACTGTGTTTGATGTTAAGGCGATTGGAGGTGATCGAGATTCGCCGATGTTATGGTTGTCGCTGGATGGCGCCGTGTCGTTACTGTCGGGGGGTAACAAGTTGTTTGATTGTATTTCGTGGGCGGTGTTGTCCCAGTCTGGGGCAGACGTCCAGTTTGTTGGTCTTGGAGAGGAAACCACTGTTACAGAGAGCATGTCTACACTCTTCAGTGGCTTGATCTGTGATAAGCCTGGCCCGGGGATGCCATGGCTTGTGGGTACTTCGTGGAGCTGTTTGGGGGTGCCTGTTGGTGAGCCTTGGCCTGGCGGAAAGTAACTCTCCTGGGTGTTGGAATTTATTTGGCTTCCGTCTCCGACAATCATGGGAGTGCCCGTTGAGGATGTCGATATTCGGGGTGTTTCGTAGCTACTTGCCATACTGACTTGTGATGCACAAGTAGTGACTACGAAGTTTGACATGTTGTTTGCCGAGGTATACATCAGCGATGTACTCGGGGCCGTTGTGCAGGCCGGTGTTGTCCGTACTACTTCGTGATGTTGAATAATCGGGGGCGCGCTGCCGGTCTGTTTGTGCTGTCCTGTAATGTTCAAATATGTTTGTGAAATATTTTTGGATTTTTCTTTTTGGTATTCCTTCCGTTGTAGCGAACTTCGTGTGTCGCGTACTTCTATTTGTTTTCCCTTTGGACTGCGTCGCAGAGTTTGTTCAGTCGTGCTTGCCGATTTAGTTTCGGCGGTTTCAGGATCGGGTTCGTTCGAACCCTTCCTGCGCCATGTTCTGTTATGAAGTTCATCTGACCCTCGTCAGAATTTTGCGAAAGATTGGTGTTGTCTTCCGAGGGGAGTGATTCCATTGATGAATCTGTCATTGTGGTCCCCACATGTAAGTAAAGTTCAGAAGAATTGTTGTTGTCGCGTGTGTTATGTCAAAGTTCAGTTCCCCCCCCCCCCCCCGGGAACAAAGGTTCTGTCAATCGCGTGGTTTTTTGGCGAGCCCTCGGCGCTAGAAGTTAGCAGGGCGCACTCTAGATGGCAGAGGTAGCTGCGTGTGACTCGTGGCGCTTCCTGGTGTCGGGCGGCCGCACGTCGACAAGTATCGCGGGTGTAGATGTTGAGCTCTGCGTTTGCTTCTCTCGCGATTTCACGGGTGCGGGGAGTGGAGGAATGTTTCCCGCATGCGCTACCATGCGGCTGACGCACGAACTACGTACAACTCCGTAGATAGGAACTTTCCCTGCCCGAAGTGAAGGGATCGCGGGGTTAGAAGAAATGTCTCTATTTACACATTTTCAACTGGCATTAACTCTTAAAAATAGCGCCTGAACGTTGGCCGATGGAGGAATACCGCAGTCGGATCCGTATCCCGCGAAAAGTTCAGTACTCGCGAGGTTTGGATTTACATCTCCTCCTATTTCACGGGTGTAGAGGAGGGGCGGGGGAAAATTTAAAAATGTTCTAAATGTCTGGAACACCGTTGTTCGCACTGTGACCTCGCGGGGAGAATGTTCTGTTTTTAATGCATCACTATGTAAGCAGTTTTGATGGTACGAAATTATTTGCAACAGTTCACGAGGAGAGTGCCGGACAGGGAGAGGACGCAAAAGTCCGGCACTCATAGGCGTGAAGCGCCCTTACAACCTCAGAGCAAAGCTCGAGGGTTACGCAGCTAACTGCCCTGGTTGTTTACCCGCTATGCTTGATCCCTCGCAGCGAACTACAGCCCCTATGGGCCACCAGGCTCTATCGCTTACTGAATCAACACGTAGGGGTCACCAAGCCTGCCAAGGACAAAAGATCCAGGCGCAGAGCAGGGTAGCCCCTACGCCAGGTAAGTATGCCGAGAGTGGTTCCCCAACTTCATATGTTGCTACGATTAAGCTGTTTCTGCACTGTTTCGATACATCAAGCATGCCCGATATAACTTAAACCATGACCATAATCTCTACAGCCGGGCGCATACGACACTAAGGCCCTCTGTGAAATACCGAAAAAAATACTATGCCATATCATAACATGTCTGCAACCAAGTAGAAAACATTATTTTATTTATCACAGACCATCCGAAATGTGCCGCCGGCCAAGCTCTTATAGTTACTATTTCTGCCGCTGGTGGCAGACGGGCAATCTTCGGTTTCGCACACAGCATTACGTTTAATGAAACATTAAAAGTCGAATGTTCTATGCATACGCTCTTCAGTGTTAGCTACCACCTCACACCTAGTTGAACTGGCCCGATAATCCTCGATTTGCAGCTGCCTAAGATTTTTTTCCATCCTACGTACACCTCCATACAACTACGTTCTACCGCCCATTTAGTCTAGCAGTCGCAGCACAGATAGCGCGCTGGTGCTTTGCCGAATTAAACCAACCTCGCAAGTCTGATGAGCCTCTCAGATTGAAATATTCGAAAACAATGTTACATACCCCCTAATACATACTTACCTAATGGAATATGGCGAAATGCAGTGTCTCGACAGCTAAATCCTCCATAGATATCGCCTGCTGGCTACATACCCACACAAATACTTCACCGTGGCCTTTTCACTTCGCACTCGTCCCTATATACAGATGCTAATCAACTTTGTCACGCTCTGGTTTCCCTTCAAACTGGGTCGGGATATATTTTTGCACTTTTATTGCGAAGCCAGCGCGTCTATTCTGTACAGAATATTGTGTAATTAATCGCTTTTGTTTTCTCCTCTTCCAGTGTGTTGCCGCCGATTTATTGCGAACGTGCTGCCACGTGTTGATTTCGTGTGAATTGTTTGTGCTGTGTTTTTCTTGTCTTTTGTCACTGAGGACTTCGTTTATTTCACAGTATATATGTGTTGTGCCTGGCCCGGGCACGACCTATAGGGGAGGTGGATGGCGGGCACCTGCGATGGGCCCCGCCATGCGAAACAGAACCTGGGCATAGCTGCCTCGAGTTTGAGACCTGAGTTGCCTCAGGTCGAACCCCAGGCCAACACTCCTGTTTCTTCCAATGCCTCTACTCCTGTTCACTATTCCGCACACACTTATTCTCGCCTTCCCTCTATCGTTCCTCAGTCTGACCGCATCCACACTACCCTCGAACGCCACTTCTCTCCTGCACCGTCATCTCCCACGCTTTCCTTGCCCTCTCATGACCCTCGGCCTCAGCGACGCCGCGCTTTTGCGCGCCGTCGCGGTGTTTCACAGTCATCGCTATCTTCTGTGCACACTCCTTATGGCTCCTCCTCTTCCGACGTCCCTGTGGCGAGTAGCAGGGAGCTTTCGCCGCCACACTCACATCGCTCTACTGATTCAGACCTGGTTCGTTCATTGCCCACGACCATTCTCTCTAAGGACATGCCTTCTCTGTCGCCTCCGACTTGCGTTTCGGCCCCTGTTCTACTTTCTACTGCTCTTTCGCCTTCTGTAACTCCCGATTTACGCTCCCTACTCGCCACTATGCCTCTGAATCACGACAGTGCCCACGTGCACCGTTCGCACCTTGAAGCCAGCCTACGTGCCTTCACCCCAGGATCCGCAACTGCTGTCGAAATTCGCCGATGCCTTCTCCAGCTCTCTGCCGCCTATCCTCCTGCTGCTGCTCCTGTTGTGTCTACTGCATCTTCGCCTACCGTTTCGCCTTTTGCTCCATTACTGACTTCTGGATCCACGATGCCTCCACCCGTCATTCCGTATACCACCGCTGGATCGCCGCCGTACGTCACTGCCCCTGCCGCCGCTGGATCTCCGGATGTCGCAGCTGCCCCTTCCTTTCTTCCTCCTGTCCCATTGCCTCTTCCTGCCGCTATACCGGTTGTCTTCTTCCCCTCCCATTACTGCTTCTCACACGATTCCTCCTGTCTCTACTTCGATCTTCTCGTCCGGCCTGTCTGTCCCTTTGTTCATTCCGGTCTCCAGCTCATCCTCTGCCATCCCTACTTCGTGTCTCACCACCTCCTTCGCCTGTGGGACCACGCCGGCCTCCCCCACACCTTCGTTTCGCTTTGGCGCCCCGTCGGTGGTCTCTACTTCGCCTATTTTTTCCTCCTATTGTGTGTCCTCCGACGTCGCCGCTCCATCCTTTTCGTCTCCTTTTGCTTCCTCTACTCCCGCGCCTTTGCCCGCGTCTGTCTTTGTCGACCATTCATACCCACTTCCTTCGTCGCCTCTGCTTCCTCCTTCCTCCACCGGCGTGGGTAGCCAGTCTGCCGTGTCTGCTGTGCCTGGCCTTCACCATGCATCACCTGCTCACCTCATCGACACGTCGCCTTCGCCACTCGACCCGCCATCACCTGCTTCGGCTGCTTTGCACG
Organism: Dryococelus australis; assembly: GCA_029891345.1. Taxonomy (NCBI): domain Eukaryota; kingdom Metazoa; phylum Arthropoda; class Insecta; order Phasmatodea; family Phasmatidae; genus Dryococelus; species Dryococelus australis. The sequence goes on from CM057000.1 coordinate 105,678,664, forward strand.
TGGTCCGCGCCAACGTCCACGTGGATCCTGACGGGTTCCCCGTGCCTCCATCTCGCCGCCGTGCACCTTCGCCCCTGTCCGCCAGCGTGTCCACCTCCAACCGGTTTGCCCCTCTTTCTACCTCGATGGATGCCATAGATGTTGACCCTACACCTGCTGCTGCCTCCTCCTCTCCTCCATCTTTTAAACCGTCTAAGCGAGTCCAACATGCCCGTCCGTCTGCAGCCTCCACCTCTGCCGCTTCTCTGTCTCTTCCCTCCACTTCTACCTCTACTGCTCATGCCGTGCTTCCGCCCTCTGTCCAACCTTCTCGCTCCTCTCATCCTTCTGCTACCCCTTCTACCACTAAGCCTCCTCGTATGCCACCTATTTCGTGCCTCATCTCCCCCTCCTCCCAGCCTTTCCTTGCTGCCTGCAATCTCCAACAGCGCATCACCGGTTCCCTCACCGTCACGTCCGTCAACGACCGCACATCCTTCTACACCGATAATTCTACTGACCACTCCTTCCTTTTTCGTCACCTCAGCGACCTCGGCTACCGCCCCTTCACCTCCCTCCGTCCCTAAGGGCGCGTCGACTGGATTATCCTCAAATGCCTCCCTCTCTCCACTTCCATCGATACTCTCACTGACAAACTCCTTGCTATCAATTTCCCCTTAGGCTCTATTTCCAAGCTCCGTGTTTCCCCCACTTCTTCGACCCAGCCATTCTTCATCTCCACCCTCCACCCTGGGGAGGCAGCACCTTATTACTCCCTCCGTAACCTTGGCTGCTGGGTCGTTTCTGTGGAACGGTACCGTGGCTCTGGGCGGGTACCTCAATGCTATCGCTGCCAGGGGCTGGGCCATTACTCGATACGCTGCCACCGGGACGTTTCCTACTTCAAGTGCGCCGGGCCCCACTGGAGCCGGACCTGCACCTAACGCCCCGAAGACCGCAAGTGCGTCAACTGTGAGGGTGGGCATATCGCCACTTCCCTTTCCTGCCCCAACATACAAGCCTACCTTCGCCGCCATCCTCCTCGCCCTTCTGTCATTCCATCTTCTTCTGGCCCATATACGCATCCTGCCGCTCCCAATGTCGCTTCTCACCGCTCATTTCCTCCTGCTCTGCATAACGCCTGGTCCCGTCCCCTCTGTTCGCCCGCTTCTGCACCTACGGCTCCCCCTTCTCGGTCTCCTTCCTTGGCACACCCCTCAGTCCCGCAGCCTCCTGGCCCCCCCTTCTGTAATCCCGCCACCCCGTGTGTCTCCCTCTCCTCCTTCTGATTGCGCCTCCGTCTCTTCCCTTTTGCAAGAGCTCGTCTCTTTTCTTCGCTCCTACCTCCCGTTTATCCACAACACTCTAGTTGCCTTTTCCCGTGCCCACATCGTTCCCGAACGATTTGACGTCCTTTTACAAGCATTCCTGTCCTTTTTTCATGATTCCCCCTCCCCTTAAAGCCCTAATTTGGAATACCTTCTCCCTCCTTCCTAAGATTCATGACCTGCAGTCCCTTCTTTCTTCTCATTCCCCTGATGTAGTTTTCCTCTCGGAAACCTGGCTTGCCGCCTCTGATCCCCTCCTTCCTGGTTACGCTATCCACCGCTCCGACCATGACGGTCGGGGGGGTGGATCGCTCTCCTCGTTCGCTCGACCATCCCTCACCACCGTCGTTCCCTTTCTCTCTTCTCGTGGCTGAGGCGGCCGCCGTGCGGCTCCACGGTCATCCCTATGCCCTCTCCCTTGTTTCTATCAACCTTCCTCCACAGTTCCCCTTTCCTATTCCGGACATTGAAGCCCTCGGCCGCCTCGATGCTCACGTCGTGGTGGCGGGGGACGTCAATGCCACCCACCCTTACTGGGGCTGTCCTGTCGCCAACCGGCGGGGCAGCTCCCTCCGTCAACTCCTCCGGCACTCCCCATTCACGCTTTCTGCTCCCGTCGACCCGACCTTCTTCCCTTCCCAGCTCCGCCGCCGTCCCAGTGTCATCGACTTCGCTCTTTCCTCTCGCCTCCCTATTCTTTCCGACTTTCTCACCGTCATTTCTGGTTCCTCCGATCACCTTCCCGTTCTTTTCTCCCTTCGCTATTTGCCCCATACCGACCCCCACCTCCCTCACTTCGATATCCGGCAGGGTGACTGGCGTGGTTACGCCAGCACCCTGTCCGCCTCCCTCGACCTGTCCGTCTCCCTCCGCTCTCCTGCTGCCATCGACCTCATTGCCTCCTCGCTCACCCGCTCCATTCTATCCGCGGCTTCGGCCCACATTCCTCTTTCCACTCCCACTGCCTGTTCTCCTTCTTTCCCCCCTCCCAACCGCTCTGCCCTCTCGCTGCGCAACTATTTCCATGGCTGCTGGCAGGCCACGCGGTCCCAGTTTTATCGGTGGGTGTACCTCCGGCTGCGGGGCCGCTGCCGTCGGATGGTCGCGGGTTGGTCTGCTGTGCTGGAGGCTCGGCGGATGCAGTCCCTCTCCGCACAATCCAGTTCCCTTTGGTCCTACCTTCGTCGGCTCCGATCCACTCCTACCATCATTCCTCCTCTCACTGGTCCCACGGGTTTGGCGGAGACGGCCTCGGATCGTTCCGAGGTCATCTCTGCCTACCTTCACTCCACCTTTGCTTCGGCCCCCCTTTCGAGCCTCTCCTCCTCCGACTCCTCCAGCGACGATTCCCCTGCTTCTTCCCTCGTAGACCGGGTGAACCTGCCCCTGCTCCCAGACCGCCCACCCTTCCGGCTCACCACCCCCGCCGAAGTGCGCAGCTTGCTCCTTTCCCTTCGCGCATCCACGGCCCCTGGTTCCGTCGTCCTTTTCACCCGCCTGATCAATGCCATCCTCCTCCATTGTCATTTCCCCTCCTGTTGGAAACCTGCCGCCGTCGATCCTCCCCAAACCCGGTACGCCCCCTTCCCTACCTTCGTCCTATCGGCCAATTTCCCTGCTTCCTCTACTCTCCAAGATCGCCGAACGGGTCATCCTCTCCCGTCTCCTTCCTGCTGTCGATTCCCTCGGTCTCCTTCCTCTGCACCAGTTTGGTTTTCGCCCCCATCACTCAACCTCCCATGCCATTGCCCGTGTGGAGCTCCTGGTGGTCTCCGGATTCTCCAGGCGGCAACACACGGGCATGGTGCTCCTCGACCTCGCCCGTGCGTTCGACTCCGTCCCTCACTCTCAGATCGTCTCACGCCTTGCTGCAACCGACCTCCCTCCTCCCCTGGTCTGCCTTATCTGCTCGTACCTGGATGGTCGCTCCTTCCGGGTGCGAGTGGAGGGTACCCTCTCGCTCGCGCCCCATCCCTGCTGGCGTCCCTCAGGGTGCCATCCTCAGCCCTCTCCTTTTCGCCCTCCACATCGCCGACCTCTCTCCTCCCCCGGTCCCTACCTAGTCCAATACGCCGACGACACCTGCATCCTCGCCTCTTCTGTTTCCGAGCGCCTGCTCGGCGACCGCCTCAGCCGCGGCCTCTCTTCCCTTCGCTCCCAATTCTTATCCCACGGTACCGCCCTCAACTCCTCCAAGTCCTCCTCCATTTTGTTCTCCCGCTATCACCCTGCGGGTCTCCACCCTACGACTCTTGCCGCCTCTCCCATTCCCTGGTCACCCACCATCCGTTACCTCGGCGTCCTCCTCGATCGCTCATTAACATTCATCCCCCATCTCGATGCCTCCGTCGCCCGCTTCCGTTCCGTCATGGCGCAATTGGCCCCCATCCTCCGCCCTTCTTCCGGCTCTCCTCTGCCCGTTCGTACCACTGTTTACCGCTCCCTTGTCCTTCCCAGCTTGACGTATGCCAGCCCCACCTGGGCCTACTCCTCCCTTTACAATCTTCGCCCTCTCACTCGTTCCTTCTTCCTCGGTCTTCGCCTTCTTCTCGGTCTTCCCCATTCCACCCTCCACCAGACGCTGCTTGACCGTACCATCCTCCCCCACATTCACTCCGTCCTCGCTACCCGCCTCCGTCAAGTTCATTCACCATTGCCTTCGTCATCCCAACCCCTACGTCCGCCTTCTCGCAGAGCCCCCTCCCGTTTCTGCTCACCCTCGCCGGCCACTCTTCTCCACCGACCATCTCGTCCCGTCGTCATCGGAAGAGGAAGACATCGCCGCGGCTGCCGGGGGGTCCGGAGGATGACGACTGCTCAGCCCACGTTCCACAGCGTTCTCCGCCTACCGATGACCTCACCTGCTACACATCACCCGGGGACCTTCGCCACCGACGAAGTATGTCGTTTCCCCATCCGTCATCATCTGCTTCGCCATCCGTCCGCTCCGCTCATCGCCTGCCGCAATGGGACGCGCCGCCCCGCCTGGAGTGCACGTCCACACCTTCCCCCATCGTCGTATTGCCCAGCAGCCCACCATAGTCTTCCCCCCCCACCACCCCCAAATGTTACAGCTCTCACGGACACGCTGGTGTCGGTAAGGGCGTTTGTTAAATGTTCTGTGTTTATGTATTGTTCAATGTATGATGTTGTGTTCTCATAAAGGCCTGCGTGCCACCATATGTTTTTGGACGGGCTGAGAAGTTTTTCTCCTCGCCCATTGAAAAAAAAAAACTAAAGATTTCCGTGGAGGGGAACATTTGATGAGTCTTTAAGCAATTTTTTGTTGTGCCCAGTGCTCACGCGCTGGGCCGGTAACACACAACGTGCAGTTCATTTTCATTTATCCAGCACGGGAAGCCTCCCCCTTGCTCCGGAAAAATTAAAAATGACCTGGGAAACATTCGACGTCTACTCAGTCACTACCTCCTTGCTCCATCGCATGCATTTATGCGCCTCCGAGTTTGCATCTCCTCCGATTTGTTGGCGCGGTTTTTGTGGAGGGGAGGGTCACCCTGGCCGAGTCGCCAGATGGCCCGTTTGCGACGCTCCTCCAATTCTCCCGCCATTTGCTATAATGAAATGGATTATTTCGAGATTTGGTACATAATAGTATACATTCTACATTATGTCTGTAAGAAATAATAGTTAAAGGTGTTGTTTAAAGCACTTATTCTTTTAGGAAAACTTTCACGTCGGTTAGGCCCGCAACGATCCAAGAGGAGTGGCCTTCCGTCATTACACCTCAAACTATCAGCTTGTACACAAGTCGTGTTTCGAGGAAGTAGGTAGTTGAATAAAAGAATTTTTCTACAGATACTTCGTGGATTATGTTTTAATTCGGATGTTTACAAGTACAATTTTAAGTTAATTCCTTTGAAAATAACAATTGAATATATATATAATTTTTTTCCCCTTTAAATTAAAATCATATAATTCTCTATTTTGCCAAAGAATTACACTGATCAACAAACTAATTCATTATACAAAGTACTATTTGCTCCATTCCACACATGGAAAAAGTACACAACTTTCTACACACTGCAATTCACTGAAATGTTTTAACACCGGGACAGCGCGAACACAGTCCCGACTACCAAAAGTTACGCACCCTAGTTACCCACATTTGGGGTAATCGCAGAGGTCAGCGCAACTGAAGTGCAATTTTTTTTTCAGGTAGTCATATCAGCAATTAGTACATAAACCAAAATATATGGTGGTCAGCATGGTAATCAGTCCCGCACCAGCCACAAGGGCTCTTTCGGGCTAGGGCAAATGAAAAGTAAAAACAAAGTGAGAAATGTATGGAACGAAATGAAAATTCTGGGAAAAACAAAAACCCAGAGAACAGTATAACAGTATGGCAAGCAAATGGAAAAGAGAAAATAGGCCAACTCCACATGGAGTAAAATCAAGTGAAATAAATCAGGTTACAAAGTACAACAGTGCAATACATAAGAGCACATTGAAAATGAAAAGACAACAGGTACACATAAAATAATATCTTCGCCACATGGGTGGCCACCAACAATTTACAGAAAAACGAATTGCCTTTAACCGCACTTGCCCTATCTAGGGCACACATGAACAACACACACAGAAATCACACGCAGCACAGCACATGAAGGTCCACGTCATTACTCGAGGGCTGCCAGGAGAAAATCCTGAATACGACTGTGGGGATGGTGGTCCAGGACATCATAGTCACCGAGGGCAACAACCAGAGGATTCTGGTGGCGGGCGGCTCGATAATAAAAGGCAGCAGCGATGTCGTGAATAACAGCAGAAGGTGAAGTAACGCCGCAGGAACGATACAAGGCCAGTGCAGTAGAAACCGGCGAGCCAAGAAGAACACGCAGACCTCTGTGATATGCAGACAACAGCGGACGATGGGTGGATGTATGGGCATACGCCCGAACTGCCTCACCGTAAAATAAAACAGGAAGAACAAGAGACTGTCACAGACGTACATGAACAGCAAGCAACAAGGGGCGAACAGAGCGGAGCGCACCAGCAGCTCGACCAACCACAACAGACACGTGATGATGCCACAAGGACGTGTCCAAAAACACTCCAAGGTTACGCCCACAGGGCTGCCACGACAGTTGATGTCCCAAGAAAGTAGGAGGAGACGCACGCCGTTTGGAAAGAAAGAGAAGTTCGGATTTGGTGGGGTTAGGACGAATACCCCAACATTGAAAATAGACACCAAGAGAGCGTAAGCTGACCTGGGCACCAGCAGCCAAGGTGGGTGCGTGTGGACCAGAAAGTAGAACGGCTGTATCTTCCGCATACTGAAAGACGTGGGCGCCCGGCAAGGAGGGAAGATGAGACACATACAGAGCAAAAAGAAGAGGACTCAAAAGCGAACCTTGGGGAACACCAGCTGACACAGAAAAGGAAGGTGACAAAACACTAGCAACACGGACTTGAAAAGTACGACCAGACAGAAAACTATGGAGGAGAGTGGTAAGATATTCGGGAAAACCAAGAGAGCGAAGTTTGGACAGCAGGGATCCATGATGGACCGAGTCAAAAGCCCTCACCAAGTCAAGCAGAAGAAGCACAGGATGTTGACGGCCGCAGAAGCTGGCAGTGACCCTGTCCAACACAGAAGCAACGGCATGGAGAGGACAATGTTTCTTCCTGAAACCGAACTGATGATCGGGAAGAACAGATAGGCGATCAGCTTCCGACCGCAGACGAATGAGCACGATGCACTCCGCCACCTTAGAAAGAAACGTAAGGTGAGAAATAGGGCTGTAACCACTGGGCAGAGAGGGGTCACCACCACGACGAGGGATGAGGACCACCACCGCACACTTCCACGGAATGGGAAAGTGGTGTAATCGAAAAACAGTATTGATGAGCAAAGCCAAATAAATAATGGCTTTGCGGGTAAAGGCCCTCAAAAAACCTACAGGAATACCGTCCACCCCTGGAGACTTCGCCAAGGACAAGCAATCGACAACACGTGCCACCTCACGTGGCGAAGTGACAAAATGGCCAGGGACCGGGGTCGCGACTGCAGGCTGAGATACCACAGCATCAAGGCCAGCCCCAATCTGGTGGAGGCAAGAAAGGGCGAAAAGCGTCATGGAAGGATTCAGCTAGCAGAAAGGCCTGTTCGGATGGTGACTCCAAGGCACAGCCTCCCCACAAAAGAGGAGGGAGACCGCAAGGAGATGCCCGCATATGGCGGGCAAGTTGCCAAACGGAACCACATCGAAAAGAGAGGGAGCGAAGGCGCTCCCATTGGCGATGGGCTGACCAGAGTTCGATCGCCCATCTCGCGCAGCGGCGAAAATGATGATAGATGGCCAGATTTGCAAGCGTGTACAAGCTCTGTCACGACTGCGGAGAATGGTGCGAATATGTGGCAGAAAACGATCTCGAACACACCAGGGGGGCCGACGCGGGATAGAAGCCTCGGCGGCAGACAAAACAGCAGCTTGAAAACGAACCACAGCTCTTTCAAGCGCAGCTGGAGAGCTGGAAACAGCAAAGAGGTCGACCGAAGCATCAAGGAGGCGCCGAAAACCCTTCCAGCCGGCACGACGAAAATCCCAGTGTAAAGTAGAGGCATCCGTAGTAACAGGGAAAGAAAGGGCTGCCAAGACTGGTAAGTGGTCGGAGTCCAACCCGATCCACGTCCAAGGAGGAGAGAGAAGCACATCCGGGGAATACACAAACAAGTCCACTACAGAAGGCCGGTGAGTAGTACGGTTAGGAACAAAGGGAGGAGTGCGAGGGGCTGAAAGCACCAGACCACAAGAGGAGATAAAATCAGAAAGACCACGGCCCCGGAAATCCGAACACGGGCAACCCCAAGAAACATGGCGGCAATTAAAATCACCTAAGAGAAGCACAGAGGAGCCCATGCCGAGCAACACAAGTGCTGCACATGGGAAGGCACAATGAGGAGGGAGGTACACCGCCACCGCCATAAAGGGGCGTGCCACACCCATGACACGCACAGCAACCGCTTCCAAAGGTAGATGATGTGGAGAGAGCCGAAAATAATGCCGCACATCAGAGCACACCAACAACGCCACACCTCCACGTGGAGCAGCAGAACGGTCAGCACGATGGACAACATAGCCCGGAATGGAAAACCGGTCAGATGCGGTGAGCCAAGTCTCAGAAAGGCCCACAAGAAGAGGGCGGAAGCGTGCAAGAAGCCCGAGGATGAATGGAACAAGCATTGCAGGTAAGAACGACGTTAGATAGAGGGAGAGTCATGAGGGACCGTGGAAAACCCACCACACAGCTCGGTCAGTAAAGAGAATCCAGAAATGACAGCCTCACATCTGGCCATAAAGTAGGGAGCAGCCCGAAAGTCAGCCAGAACCTGATGGAAGCGTAGAATCCAGTAACAAGGATCGAAACCACGGAAGAAAGAGAGAATATCGCGAAGGAAGTCCAAGGCAGGACGATCGCCAGCAACGGAATGATGAGCAGCAGACGGAGAAGACGGCACAGCGGAATGCCCAGCAAGAACATCAGCAAAGGGGCTAGCAGAGTCCCGAGGGATGGTAGAGAAGTGGCTACCGCGAGCAGGGGGACGGGCGGGAGGAGGAGGCACACAAGATTGCTGATGGCGTTCGCGGAACTGCAGCCAGTCGGGACGTGCAGAGCACCCACGAAAGTTGGCAGGATGGTCACCACCACAAAGGCAACAAGTAGGCCGCTGCTCAAGAGGGCGAGGACAAGCACTGGCCAAGTGACCATCACCACAATGGACACTGCGGGGATCTTCGTGGCACGTGTGAGAGCAGTGCCCGAAACGTTGACAACGGAACCACTGCGCAACCCGGCCACCGCCACGATAAAGCTCTACTTCCACACCAAGACCATTCAGGTATCGCAAACAAAGAACATCTTGCAGAGCAGAGGTATCTTCCAAGATTACGAGAAAGAGAGGAAAAGGCTCAGGAACTATGCCCCGCGCTTCTCCATACGAACCATGGTGCGGACAGGGATCTCCAAACACACCAAGGCGTCACGGATATCGTCAGTAGGCATGTCGATTGGTAATCGACGGAGGACCACGCGACATCCCTATCTTCAGTACACGTCCACGTATGAAAACGGTCCCCGCGCGACCGAAGCAATTCCACCATCTGGAAGTGATGTTTCTTGGAAGCCATTTGGAATGTAGAGCTGCGAACGTAGATGTGGGCCACCATACCAGGAAAGCACTGGGGAAAGTCAGCCACGAAGGACATTTGCAGAAGCACCAAGACCACCCTGGCGCACAATCAAAGGTGGATTCGCAACAGGGAAAGGGGCGGAGTAGCCAGACGGAACGGAAGAGGAGGGACCAGCAGCAGAATGGTGAGAGGACCAAGAGCGAGAGAGAGGAGCCTAAGCACCGGGAATGGACCGAGTGGAAGAAGGCGGTCCTGTTGACGCGGCAACAGGAGCCGCTCGCGCCCACAGAAGTTTGGGAAACAACAACGCTACGAGAATCCAGGGCAGAAGAAATTGCTCCCACCACCGGAAGCGAAAGAGGAACCTTCGGACGTTTAGAAGGGCGACGAGGCTGCAGCTGCGGACGAGCATCAACGACTGAAGCAGAGGAAGGGACAGGCGGCGCAGAAAATGTGACTGGCAGTTGGCCCTTTCAGGAATCGTGTTCGGCCCAGTCACCACCACCAGAATCCTCAGACGGAGAGAGCGTAGGACGCTTGGACGCACCAGCAGCGCCGGTATCCATGGGCAACTCCTGCCGCCCAGGGACAGGAGCAGACAGGGCCTCCTGCGTTCGCACAGAGGACGGCTCCGGGAGAACGAGCAGCGTCGCAGACAGAACCACACAACACGTGGGCAGCAGAATCAACGACGGAAGACAAGGGGACACCAGTGGGAGGTGGAGCCGAAGAACGCGCCAAGGACAAAGCGGCAGAGGAAGACGAAGGAGGGGGCGTTTGGTTGGGATGCATTTGTTTCCAGTGTTCTTGATGATATTTGTGAGGTGGTGGATTCCTTCTTCTAGATCGTGAGGGTGTGTGAGTTGGAGAGTGAGGTTGATCTCTTCATTGAGGATAGCCCTATATAGTCGCCATTCTGCTCGCGAGAAATCAATCTTTGGCTTGTTGTCTGCTGCTAGTGGAAGGCAGTCTAGTATGCAGGATACCGGAAAGTGGTCGGAGGTGCCGGTGTAGTGCGTCTTTATCTCCCGGACACTCAGGCCTGGGGGGGCGAGGAAGAAATCGAGTACTTGAGGGTGGCGATTGGCGGGCATCGGGGATGTACGTCGGCTCGCCAGGGTGGTAGACGGTAAGATGGTGGGTCATCGTATATCTGCGGAGCTGTGGCCCTCGTCTGTTGACTGTTGTACAATCCCAGCTATGATGTGTGGCGTTGAAGTCACCACCCCATAAAAGCTGGGGGTCCAGGCCACGAATAGTCTCCAGGTCTTGAGTGGGGAGTCGTCTGTCTGGTGGGATGTATATGCAGGCTACCGTGATGGGGTTGTTTTAGCTAGCTATGGTGATTGCCACCACTTCGGCTAATTCCATGTCTGCAATTCCAGCGAGTTGGTGTCGGATGTTGTCGCGGACTACTATAGCTACGCCACCACTATCCCTGCCAGGGCGGTCTCTTCTATGGATTTTAAATCCCGGTACCGATAGGTGAATGGTGTTGTTGAGCCATGTCTCGGTGATGAGGAGGACACCCAGTTTTTCGTCGACAAGGAGATGGAGGAGTTCGTCGACTTTGTGTTGCAGGGAGCGCGTATTCCAGGTGGCTATATGGAGGGACGACCTAACCATCAAATGCCGTGCAGATTGTCTGGAAGATTATTTCCATCTTCTGCATTGAGCTTGTTGCAGTTTTAAGTTGCGCACAAGTTCGCCGGATGATGGGGATGTACCCTTTGATGAGGGTGAATATCTCCTTTAAATCAGAGAAGGTGGAGTCGAATTCATTTCCGGTCCTCCCCTCTTGTGGCGTGCGGTGTTGGGCTGGTTGTTGGCCGGCAGTTCTCGTGTTTTCATGGCCTTGAGCCTGTGACTGTGTTTTGTCGCCATCTGCACTGGCATTCGTGGTCGTACGCTGTTGCCAGGCATTTTTTCGTGGTGGTTGCTGAGGCATGAATTCGGATGGTTTAAGTTTGAATTCTGGTGATCGTTTTGTTTGTGTGAGTGTTGGTTTGCTCTGGGTTTGGGTGTGGCGCTGCTCAAATTTCTGGCGCACTCGGCAGTCATATCTGCCGCCTAAGTGGTTTTCGCCACAGTTTGGACATGTGGGCGGAGTTGTCTTGGGGACTGGGCATTCGTGCGACCAGTGTTTTCCTGAACATTTGAAACAGGCCATTTCGCGGCCGCAATCTGTGGCATTGTATCCATATTCCTGACAGCGTCTGCACTGTTGAGGGCCAAGTGGGCGGTATTTCTCAACTGTGACTCGGTATATGTCAATGCGAGTTAGTTGCATAATAGAACTAGCCTGTGTAGTGCCCTCCAGAGTCACCTGGAATTTTCTGAATTTTACAGGGTTTTCCCCTTTCCTTTCGAACTGTCGGACTCGGTGGATGTGGAATCCAAGGTTTTGTAACTCCATTTGGAGTTCGTCTGGTGTCATATCGGCTGGTATGTTGCTAATTACAGCATTTGTATTTCTGTTCTTAAAAGGGTGGGTGAATGGGAGCACTTTCTTCGCGGTGAGAAACTCCATCATTGTGTTGTGTTGGGTTTTGTTTGTTGGGTTGAAATTCGTTTCTTGCCCATTAATTTTCAGAGAGAAGTTTCCGAAGTGGTTTTTCATCGTCCTGAGCTCCGAGGACGTGAAAATCGCTCGGCAAAAAATTCCAGGAATTCGCTTCTGTTGAGCGTTCTGGGAGTTATTGGTTGTTTGTGGGGTTCCAGTTTTCGTGTATGGAGCTTGCACGCTGCCTGTCGCCTGTGAGTGGTGGGCCGCTCCCTGGTCAGTAGACTTGTGGGCCACTCGTTTCCTGCCTTTGGCAGTCACCCAGGCATCGAGTTGGTTTCTTGCAGGGATTTTCGATATCTGTGTAATGTCTGGGGACGAACCCTTTCGCTTTTTCGAGGCGATTGTCGAGGCTCGGGAATGGAGGGTGCCCTCTGATCTTACGTCGTTTAGGGCGGCGAGTGACCCGAATTTGTTCGATAGTGGGATGCCTGTCGCTACCATGTGGTCCAGGTTTAGTTACTTGCTATATCCCGCAACATCGTCCAAACTGTCGGTACGTGTATATCCGGGTGGTCTGGAGTCCATACCAGACTCTGATCCTGCACGCGAGTTCGTAGTTTTACCGTGTAAGCCGGTCGTGGTGATTCCTTGTGAGTTTGCAACTTGCGCTAAGGGATGGCTGCGTTGCCGCAATGGCGCGCTGCCGTATGTTCGCGCAAGTTTGAAGCCTGCTATGTGGTCCGTAGGTTGGGAATGTTCCATTGACTTTTCGCACACAGAAGATTTTTCTGGTTCGTTTTCACTGCTTTTTGTATTGTTATGTTGTGGCCGCTGTCTTAATTTGCGAACAGCACCCGAGTTCACACCTAGCTCTCGCACGGGGATTTTCGATGGCGAAAATGCCGTTAAATCCCGCTGATGTTTCGGTGGAGATTGGGGGCTGTTCGTTTCCATTGTGGATTCAAAGTTCAAGTCACTGTAGTTGGCAATGTTTCTTGCAACCGGTGGTTTGTAGTGTTCACTAACTTGGATCCGGTGGCTTGATTCGACCTTTAGGGTTTCGCACCCCTCAGGGGTCGGAGGGGAACGTATGGGATTTTCTGAGTTCCCTACTCTATTTATTGTCGAATAGTGTTTCGAATAATCTTGGAGGGAAGCTAGATGGGGTTCCGTTTCACTGGGTAGTGTTTCTGGACGTGGAAAGTCACTTCGATGTGAGCTCGCTATTTGCGTCTCCTTGGATTTCCCGGGTGCCCCGGAAGGGGGGTGGCGGGGGAATGCCCCGGAATTCGTCTATTTCTTGCGTGAACTGTCTCTCTCGGTTCGAAAAAATTTGTGAGCCTTTTGGCGAAGTTCTTTTGTTCTTAGGAATGTTCTGAATACGATTTCCGGTGTTTTGACGTGACGATTGAGTTTGCATCACCCGAGATTTCTCGGATGCTGTGGTGAGGAGGTGGAGGGGAAAACAAAAATCCGTGTTTTTCGCGTTTCTCACACTCGCATCACTCTGGGGCACTTCAGGAGAAGTTAGTTCACTGCTATTGCACGGTATGTTGCTAATTGTTGCACTCTAGTGTCTTACAATTGCAGCCGTGGTTGAATTTATGTTTAACACAAGTTGTTAATTACACACTCACAACACTGCTACGGAGCGCGGAACTACGTCCAGCACCGAGCTGGACGACAGGCACTAACGGTACACGTGATAACGGGACTAAGGCGGCATGACGAAACACAGTGTTCAGGGCGCGCACGCGACGTTGGTCTTCTGCGTCTGACGCGATGGCGTGCTGGGGAGGGAAAGAAAATTCCCAGCACGATCACTGCCTAGGCATGAGGCGCGCTAAACGACGGCAGGCTGAAGAGAGGACGAGTGCCTCTACAGCCCGTGAAAGTGCTTCCCTACCCCTTTGTTTACCCGCTAAGACTATCCCAAGGATACTAAATAAGCCGTCTACTGGGCACCAAGCTCAATCGCTTACATGTCTCCACAGAGGAGTACACCGACTGCCAAGAAATAAATAAATAAATATTTCAGGCGCAGATCAGGGTAGCCCCTACGCCAGGTAAGTATGCCGAGAGTGGTTCCCCAACTTCATATGTTGCTACGAGTAAGCTGTTTCAGCACTGTTTCGATACATCAAGAATGGCCGATATAACTTAAACCATGACCATAATCTCTACAGCCAGGCGCATACGACACTAAGGCCCTCTGTGAAATACCGAAAAAAACACTCTGCAACCAAGTAGAAAACATTATTTTATTTATCACAGACCATCCGAAATGTGCCGCCGGCCAAGCTCTTATAATTACTATTTCTGCCGCTGGTGGCAGACGGGCAATCTTCGGTTTCGCACACAGCATTACGTTTAATGAAACATTAAAAGTCGAATGTTCTATGCTTATGCTCTTCAGTGTTAGCTAGCACCTCACACCTAGCTGAACTGGCCCGAAAATCCTCGATTTGCCGCTGCCTAAGATTTTTTTCCATCGTACATACACCTCCATACAACTAAGTTCTACCGCCCATTTAGTCTAGCAGTCGCAGCACAGATAGCGCGCTGTTGCTTTACCGAATTAAACCAACCTCGCAAGTCTGATGAGCCTCTCAGATGGAAATATTCGAAAACAATGTTAAATACACCCTAATGGAATATGGCGAAATGCAGTGTCTCGACAGCTAAATCGTCCATAGATATCGCCTGCTGGCTACAATCGCACACAAATACTTCTTGGCCATTTCACTTCGCACTCGTCCCTATACACAGATACTAATCATCTTTTAGTCACGCTCTGGTTTCCCTTGAAACTAGATTGGGGATATTTTTGCTCTTTCTATTGAGAAACCAGCATGTCTATTCTGTACAGAATATTGTGTAATTAATTTATTGGTTTTTCTCCTCTTACAGTGTGTTGCCAACGAATTATTAGCAGTCGTACTGCCACCTATTGCTTTCTTGTTAACTGTTTGTTCTGTATATAGCGTGTATTTTGTCACTGACGAATTAGTTTCTTTTTCAGTATATGTGTGTCTCGCCTGGCCCGGGCATGGCCTATAGAGGAGGTGGATGGCGGGCGCCTGCGATGGGCCCCGCCATGGAAAACCAAACCTGGGCGCAGCTGCCTCGGATTTGAGACCTGAGATGCCTCAGGTCGAACCCCAGGCCAACACTCCAGTCTCTTCCACTACCTCTACTCCTGTTCACTCATCCATACGTACTTATTCGAGTCCTCCTTCGCAAGTTCCTCAATCTGACTGCATCCATACTGCCCTCGATCGCCATTTCTCTCCTGTACCGACTGCACCCACTCTTTCCTTGCCCTCTCGTGCCCCTCGGCCACAGCGTGCCCTCGGCTATAGCGTCGCCGCACATCTGCACGTCGACGTAATGTTTCTCAGATATCTCGATCATCTGTTCACACTCTCTATGGCTCGTCCACTTCCGACATCTCTGTGGCAAGTAGCAGGGAGCGTTCGCCAACACACACTAATCGCTCTACTGATTCAGACATTCTTCACTCATTACCAACGACCAATCTATGTAAGGACATGCCTTCTCTGTCGCCTCCACCTTGTGTTTCGGCCCCTGTCCTACTTCCTTCTGCTTTTTCTCCTTCTGGGTCTTCTGATTTACACACCCCTCTACCACCCCTCTGGATCACCATAGTGCCCAAGTGCGACGTGAACAACTTGAAGCCAGTCTACGTGCCTTCGCCCCTGGTTCTGCGACTGCTGTAGAACTTCGCCGTCGCCTTCTCCAGCTCTCTGCCAACTATCCACCTGCTTCTGCTCTAGTTGTGTCACCTGTGTCGTCGCCTACCATTTCAACTTCTGCTCCATCGCTTACTTCAGCATCTACGATCACACCGCCTATCAACCCGTCTACCACCGCTGGATCATCGCCGCACGTTACTGCCCATTTCATCATTCCTCCTGTCACATTGCCTTTTACTGCCGCTATACCTGTTCTATCTTATTCCCCTACAGTTACTGCTTATCACTCATTAACTCCTATTTCTACTTCCACCTCCTCAGGCCTGTCTGTCCCCTTGTTCATTCCGGTCTCTAACTCATCCTCTGCCTTCACTACTTCGTGTCTTACAACCTCCTTCGCCTGTGGGTCCAAACCGGCCTCACCCACACCGTCGCTTCGCCTTGGCGCCCCGTAGGTGGTCACTCCTTCGCCAATTTTTTCCTCTTATTGTGTGTTCTCCGACATTGCCGCTTCATCCTTTTCGTCTCATCTTGCTTACTTTACTCCTACACCTTTGCCTGCATCTGTGTTTGTCAACCATTCTTACCCATTTCCTTCGTTGCCTCTGATTCCTCCTTCCTCCACCGGCGTGGGTAGCCTGTCTGCCGTATCTGCTGTGCCTGAACTTCGCCACGCATCACCTGCACATCACATGGACACATCAGCTTCGCCACTCGTCCAGCCATCATCTGCTTCGGCTGCTTCGCACGTGGTCCTCGCCGAAGTCCACGTGTATCCTGATGGGTTCACCGTACCCCCGTCTTGCTGCCGTGCACCTTCGCCCCCGACCGCCAGCGTGTTCACCGCAAACCGGTTTGCCCCTGTGTCTACTTCACTATCGATGTTGACATTACACCTGATGCTCCCTCCTCCGTCTTTTAAACCAGCCAAGCGAGTCCAACATGCCCCTCCTTCTACAGTCTCCACTTCTGCTGCTTCTCCCTCTCTTCTCTCCACTTCTACCTGTAACGCTCATTCCACGCATCCACCCTCTGTCCCTACTTCTCGCTCATCTCATCCATCTGCTACCCCTTCTGCCACTTAGTCACCTCATATGCCACCTATTTCGTGCCTCATCTCCCCCTCCTCCCAGGCCTTCCTTGCCGCCCGCAATCTCCTACAACGCCTTACAGATTCCCTCACAGTCACATCCGTTCACGACCGTACATCCTTCTATACCGATAATCCTACTGACCACTCCTTCCTTTTTCAACACCTCGGCGACCTCGGATACCGCCCCTTCAGCTCCCTCCGTCGCGACGAGCGTGTCGATCGAATAGTCCTTAAATGCCTCCCTCTCAACATCAATCGATACCCTCACTGACGAACTCCTTGCTATCCATTTCGCCTTAGGCTCAATTACCAAGCTCGCATTTCCCCCACTTCTTCAACCCAGCCATTCCTCATCTCCACTCTCTGCCATGGGGTGGTAGCACCTTACTATTCCCTACGCAATTTTGGCTGCTGGGTCGTTTCTGTGGAACGCTACCGTGGCTCTGGGTGGGTACCTCATTGCTATCGTTGCCAGGGGCTGGGCCATTCCTCAATATGCTGCCACTGCGACATCTCCTGCTTCAAGTGCACCGGGCCCCACTGGAGCCGGACCTGCACAGCACTCCCCAAGACCGCAATGCATCAACTGTGAGGGTGGGCATTTCGCCACTTCCCTTTCCTGCCCCAACGTACAAGCCTGCCTTCGCCGCCATCCTCCTCGCCCATCTGTCAATCCGCCCTCTTCTAGCCCAGCAACACTTCCTGCCCCTCCCAATGTCGCTTCTCGCCATTCCTTTCCTGTGGCTAAGCATAACGCCTGGACCTGTCCCCTCGGTTCTCCCGCTTCTGGCCCTGCAGGTCCCCCTTCTCGTCCTTCCATGGCATACCCCTCTGTCCCACAGCCTCCTACCCACCCTACTGTAATCCTGCCACCCCGTGTATCTCCCACCACTCATTCTGATTGCGCCTCCCTCTCTTCCCTTTTGCAAGAGCTCATCTCTTTCCTTCGCTCCTACCTCCCGTTTATCCGAAACACACTCATCGCCTTTTCTCGTGCCCGCACTGTCCCCGAACGATTTGACGTCCTTTTACAAGCATTCCTGTCCTTTTTTCATGATTCACCCTCCCCTTATACCCATAATTTGGAATACCATCTCCCTACTTCCTAAGCTTCATGACCTGCAGTCCCTTCTTTTTGCTTATTCCCCGGATGTAGTTTTCCTTTCCGAAACCTGGCTTGCCCCGTCTGATCCCCTCCTTCCTGGTTACACTATCCACCGCTCCGACCGTAATGGTCGGGGGGGTGAGGTGGCCCTCCTCGTTCGCTCGCCACCGTCGTTCCCTTTCTCTGTCCCATACGGCTGAGGCTGTCGCCGTGCGGCTCCATGGTCATCCCTATGCCCTCTCCCTTGTTTCTATCTACCTTCCTCCACAGTTCCCCTTCCCTACTCCAGACATTGAGGCCCTCGGCCGCCTCGATGGTCACGTCGTGGTGGCGGGGGACTTCAATGCCACCCACCCCTACTGAGGCTGTCCCATCGCCAACTGGCGGTGCAGCTCCCTCCGTCAACTCCTCCGGCGTTCCCCTCTCACACTTTCTGCTCCCGTCGACCCGACCTACTTCCCTTCCCAGCTCCGCCGCCCTCCCAGTGTCATCGATTTTGCTCTTTCCTCTCGCCTCCCACTTCTTTCTGACTTTCTCACAATCACTTCTGATTCCTCCGATCACCTTCCCGTCCACTTCTCCCTTCACTATTTGCCCCATACCGACCCCCACCTCCCTCGCTTCGATTTCCGGCAGGGTTCTGGCATGGTTACGCCAGCATCCTGTCCGACTCCCTCGACCTGTCCGTTTCCATCCGTTCTCCTGCTGCCATCGACCTCGTTGCCTCCTCACTCACCCGCTCCATCCTATCCGCGGCTTCGGCCCACATTCCCCTTTCCACTTCCACTGCCCGTTCTTCTTTCCCCCTCCCATCCACTCTGCCCTCTCGCTGCGCAACCATTTCCGCGGGCAGGTCACACTGTCCCCGTGGTATCGGTGGGTGTACCTCCGCCTGCGGGGCCGCTGCCGACGGATGGTCGCGGAGTGGTCTGCTGCTCGGGAGGCTCGGCGGATGCAGTCCCTCTCCATTCAGTCCGGCTCCCTTTGGTCCTACCTTCGTCGCCTCCTTTCCACTCCTACCATCGTCCCTCCTCTCACCGGTCCCGCGGGGTTGGCGGAGACGGCCTCGGATCGTTCCGAGGTCATCTTAGCCTTCCTCCACTCCACCTTCGCTTCGCCCCCCTTTAAACCCACTCCTCCTCCGACTTCTCTGGCGACGATTCCCCTTCTTCCCTCGTCGACTGGGTTACCCTGCCCCTGCTCCCTGACCGCCTACCCTTCCAGCTCACCACCCCCGCCGAAGTGCACACCTTGCTCCTCTCCCTTCGCTCTTCTACAGCCACTGGTTCCGACTTCCTGCCTGCACCCCTGCTCCACAAACATCCTCGCAAAGCCATTGTCCTTTTAACCCGCCTGAACAACGCCATCCTCTTCCATTGTCATTTCCTCTCCTGTTGGAAATCTGCCACTGTCGTTCCTCTTCCCAAACCCGGTAAGCCCCCTTCCCTACCGTCGTCCTATCGGCCCATATCACTACTTCCTCTCCTCTCCAAGATCCCCGAACGGGTCATCCTCTCCCGTCTCCTTCCTGCCGTCGATTCCCTTGGCCTCCTTCCTCCACACCAGTTTGGTTTCCGACTCCATCACTCAACCTCCCACGCCATTGCCCGTGTGGAGCTCCTGGTGGTCTCCGGATTCTCCAGGCGGCAAAATACGGGCATGGTGCTTTTCGACCTCGCCCGTGCGTTCTACTTAGTCTCTCACTCCCAGCTCATCTCATGCCTTGCAGTAACCAACCTCCCTCCTCACCTGATCCACCTCATCTGCTCGTACCCGGATGGTCGCTACTTCCGGGTGCGAGTGGAGGGTGCCTTCTCTCGCTCACAGTCCATCCCTGCCGGCGTCCCTCAGGGCGCCATCCTCACCCCTCTCCTTTTCGCCCTCCACATCGCAGACCTCTGTCCTCCCCCGGTACCTACCTAGTCCAATACGCCGACGACACCTGCATCCTCGCCTCTTCTGTTTCCGAGTGCCTCAGCTGCGGCCTTTCTTCCATTCGCTCCCAATTCTTATCCCACGGTATAGTCCTCAACTCCTCGAAGTCGTTCTCCATTTTGTTCTCCCGCTATCACCCTGTAGGTCTCCACCCTCCGACTCTTGCCGCCTCACCCATTCCCTGGTCCCCCACCATCCGTTACCTCGGCGTCCTCGTTCGCTCATTTACATTCATCCCCCACCTCGATGCCTCCGTCGCCCGCTTCCGTTCCGTAATGGCGCAATTGACCCCCGTCCGCCCTTTTTCCGGCTCTCCTCTCCCCGTTCGTACCACTGTTTACCGCTCCCTTGTCCTTCCCCGCTTGACATATGCCAGTCCCACCTGGGCCTACTCCTCCCTTTACAATCTTCACCCTCTCACTCGCTCCTTCTTCCTCGGCCATTTGGAGTTCCTCTGGTGGCATATCGGCTGGTACGTTGCTATTTACAACATTTGTGTGTCTGTCTTACTTCTGACTTCGAAAAATCGCTTAATTGTGCAAAAAGCATTTTTAAAGCGGTAGCACAGTTCAGTTTCTAATGTTACAGTGGCTACTATCGCTGTGTCATCTGCATAGAGCGAGAGTTTCATGTTGGCAGGGGTAGGCATGAGTCTGATAAAAAGCCTGAATAATAGGGGGCTGAGTATGGATCCTTACGGTACCCCGGCCTCAGTGGTGTGTGACAAGGAAAGTTCGTTCTCCACTCGGAGGCGTAATGTCTGGCCAGCGAGGAAGGAGGGAATAACGTGTAGGATCGATAGTGGAAGGCCCATAGATCTAAGTTCGGCTGTGAGAGGTGGTGTCGGACCGAATCGAATGCTTTTTCTAGGTCTCAGGAGTAGTCCTCCAATCTTGCCCTTTGCAAGTCCAGCTTCTAGGACTTTGGTAGTGCATGCGATGGCGTGTACTGTGGTATATTCGGGCGAAATCCGAACTGGTAAGGAGGGAGGAGGTCCCGTCTGGTGACCACACGTAGCAACGGCTGATGATGATCCTCTCGCACACCTTGAAGACACAGCTCAGAAGCGAAAATCGGTCTGTATGATGTTGCAAGCTTGGGCAGTTTTCCAGGTTTCGGGATGGGGACTACCACCACCTCCTTCCAGGAGCCTGGGAAGTGACCAATGATTAGCGTCGTGTTTATGAGTTTGGTGAGGAGGACGAGTGGCTTACGCGGATGTTCTCTTAGGAGTGCGTTAGGAATTTCTTCGGCTCCTGGGACTGTGTTTTATTTTAATTTGCCAAGTATTTGTGGGAGTTCTTTTAGCGTCACGAACGGGATATCAGTCTGTGGTGGCAGTGTGATATGGAGTACTGAATATGAGGCTTCGCTGTGACCGCTGTCGCTTTCGGAGTCTTCAGAGAGGTCAGTGGTAGCCTGTCTGGGAATGAATGTAGAATGTAGGTGTTGTGCTAAGACCTCAGCTTTTTCTAAGTTGGTGAATATAAGTTTTCCGCCAGCTTGCAGGTGAGGGATGACGGTTTGCTTGTACTTTAGGCACCTGACACATGACCAAACTTTCTCCTTGTTCTGTGTGGCGAATTGCAGTTCTTCCAGTTTGAAGCTAGTTTGCCATTCAGTGAATTTTCGCCTGCAGAATGTGCGGAGTGCGCTTTATAGTGTTTTGTACACTAGGTTTCGGGTGTTCTGCCATTTCCTGCAGGTTCTATTACGGATGGCGAATAAAGACCTCAATGGAGTTGCGAGCAGCTTGAGGTTCCCTGTGGAGTGTTTGGTTGGAATACATTTGTTTCCGGTGTTCTTGATGAGATTTGTTAGGTATTGAATTCCTTCTTCGGGTTCTCGTGGGTGTGTGAGTAGGGGTGTGAGGTTGATCTCTTCATTGAGGATAGCCCTATATAGACGCCAATATGTTCGCGAGAAGACGTACTTTGGCTTGTTTGCTGCTAGCGGCAGGCAGTCTAGCATGCAGGATACTGGGAAGTGGTCAGAGGTGCCAGTGTAGTGTGTCTTTATCTCCTGGACATGCCGACCTTGGGGGGGGTGAGGAATAAATCGAGCACTTGAGGGTGGCGATTGGTGGCATCGGGAATGTATGTCAGCTCGCCAGGGTGGTAGATGGTTAGTTGGTGTGTCATCGCATAACTGCGGAGCTGTGGCCCTCGTCTGTTGGCTGTTGGACATCCCCTGTTTTGGATGTGTGGCGTTGAAGTCACCACCCCATAAGAGCTGGGAGTCCAGTGCACGATTGGTCTCGCAAGTCCTGAGTGGGGAGTCGTCTGTCTGGCGGGATGTATATGTAGGCTAGCGTGATGGGGTTGATTTCACCAGCACTGGTGATGGCCACTACTTCGACTAATTCCATGTCTTGAATTCCAGTGAGTTGGTGTAGGATAGTGTGGGGAATTACTATAGCTACGCCACCGCCATACCTGTAAGGGCGATCTCTTCTGTGGATCGAAATTCCGGTACCAATAGTGAACGGTGCTGCTGAGCCATATATCGGTGATGAGGAGGACATCCAGTTTTTCGTCGACTAGGAGATGGGGGAGCACGCATTCCAGTTGGCTATATGGTGGGACGACCTAACCATCAAATACTGTGCAGATGGCCTGGAATATAATTTCCATCTTCATTGCGCTTGTTGCTGTTCTAAGCTGTGTACAAGTTCGCCGGATGATGGGGATGTACCCTTTGATGAGGGTGAATATTTCCTTTAGATCAGAGGTGGAGTCGGATTCGTTTGCAGCCGTCCCCTCCTGTGGTGGGTGGTGTTGGGCTGGTTGTTGGCGGCCAGTTCTGGTGTTTTCACATCGTTGAGCCTGTGACTGTCTTGTTTGTTCGCCATCTGCACTGGCATTTGTGGTTGTACGCTGTTGCCAGGCATTTTCCGTGGTGGTTGAAGAGGCATGAATTCGGATGGGTTGAGTGTGAATCAAGGTGTTCGTTTCGTTTGGGTGATTGTTGGCTTGCTCTGGGCTCAGGTGTGGCACTGCTCAAACTTCTGGTGCACCCAGCAGTCTTTGCTACCTCCTAAGTGATTTTCTCCACATGAGCATGTGGGTGGAGGTGTTTGGGGAACTGGACATTCGTGTGACCAGTGGTTGCCTGAACATTTGAAGCAGTCCATTTTGGCGGTCGCAGTCTGCGGCATTGTGGCCATATTTCTGGCAGCGTCTGCACTTTTGAGGGCCAAGTGGGCGGTATCTCTCTACTGTGACTCTGTATATGTCGAGGCATGTTAGCTGCATTATTGAATTTGCCTGTGTCGTGCCCTCCAGAGTCACCTGGAATTTTTGAAACTTTACCGGGTTTTCCCCTTTTATTTCAAGCTGTCGGATTCGGCGTATGTGGGATCCAAGGCTTTATAATTCCATTTGGAGTTCCTCTGGTGGCATATCGGCAGGTATGTTGCTAATAACAACATTGGTGTTCCTGTCTTACTTCAAAGGGTGGGTGAACGGGAGCGCTTTCTTAGCGGTGAGGAACTCCATCATCGTGTTGTGTTTTGTTGCTTGGTTAGAAGTTTGTTTTTTGCCCATTCATTTTTACAATTAAATTGCCAAAGTGATTTTTCATTGTTATGAGCTCTGAAGATGTGAAAGTCGCTCGGCAGAAAATTCCAGGAATCCTCTTTTGTTGTGTGTTCTGAGTGTTGTTGCCTGGTTGTAGGGTTCCGGTTATTCTGTGGGTGGCATTGCTATGAGAAGCTTGCATGCTCCCTGTCGCCTGTGAATGGTACGCCGCTCCTTGGTCTGTAGGCTTGTTCGCCACTCATATTATGTCCTTTGGCAGTCAGCCAGGCATTAAGTTGGTCTCTTGCTGTTATTTTGGCGATTTGGGTAAGGTCTGGGGACGAACCCTTGCACTTCTTTAAGGTGAATGTCGAGGCGCTGGAATGAACTGTGCCTTCTGACCGGATGTCCATAAATTCCTCATTTAGGGCAGCGAGAGGCGCGAATTTCTTTGCGAGTGGGATGCCTTTCGCTATCATGTGTTTCAGGTTTAGTGATTGGCTATATCCTATAAGGTCGTTAGAACTGTTCGTTCGTGTAAATCCGGGTGGTCTGGAGTTCACATCAGATTCAGATTCTGCACGCGAGTGTGGAGTTTGGTCGTATAACTCGGTCGAGGAGCCTGCCAGGAAATAGGCTGCTTGCCCTAGGAGTTGGCTTCGCTGCCGCAATGGCGCGTTGCGTAGGTGCGCGAGAGGTTGAAGCCTGCTAGGTGGTCGGTGGGCTGAGCTCATTCCTGCGATTTTTGGCTCACAAAAAAAATTTTTTTAGTCGTTTTCAGTGTTTCTGTTGTTGGTGTCTTGTGGTCACTGTTTAAAATTGCGTATAGCGCCGGAGTTTACGCCTGGTTGTCGCACAGGGATTTTTGAAGACGAAAGTGCCGTTAAATCCGGCTGATGTTTCGGTGAAGTTGGTGGGCCGTTTGTTTCATTGTCACTTCTAAGTCAAAGTGACTAGTTGACAATGCTTCTTACCGCGGGTGGTCTGTGGTAATCATTCACTTGGTCGGGGTGATTAGCTCCGAAATTAAGTGTTTCATACCCGTCAGGGGGCGGAGGGGGACATGTGGGGTTTTCTGTGTTCGCCACTTTATTTATGTCCGAGTAGTGTGTGGAAAAAATCTTTGGAGGGTGGTAGATTGTGTTCAGCATCTCTTGGTAGAATTTCGGGATGTGAAAAGTCACTTTGATGTGAGCTTGATAAGTGCATCTCCGTATATTTCTCGGGCGCGGGGTGTGGAGGTGCAAGGGAAAATAGGAAAATCCATGTTTTTCGGGTTTCTCTCACACACATCACTGGGGCAACTTTGGGAGAAGTAAAATGTACTGTTGTTACACAATTTGAGGCTAATTGTGGCATTCTTAAGTGTCCTACAATTGCAGCCGAGATATAATTTGAATTCACGTGAGAAGGGAGTTATACATGCGTGCAGCACTGCGGCAGAGCGCGCTATTACGTCCTGCACCGAGCTGGGCGACTGGCCCTAGCAAGTTCGATACATGTGGGAACGGAACTACAGCAGCATGAGGAAGCACGGTATTCAGCGCGCAAACGCGGCATGGATCTTCTGTGTCTGATGCATTGGCCTGCTGGGAAGGGGAAAAAAATTCCCAGCGCGATCACTGCCTAGGCGCGCTAAACGTCGGCAGGCTGTAGAGAGGACGAGGCCCTCCACAGCCAGTGATAGTGCTTCCCTACCCCTTTAGTTTCCCGCTAAGTCTATCCCTTGGACTCTAAGCCATCTTCTGGGCACATAGCTCTGTTGCTTACTGAATCTCCGTGGAGGGGGTACCAAGCCTGCCAAGGAAAACGATCAAGGCGCAGAGCAGGGTAGCCTCTACTCCAGTTAAGTATGCCGAGAGTCGTTCCCCAACATCATATGTTGCTGCAGAAAGCACTGTTTCGATACATCAAGCATGCCAGGTATAACTTAAATCATGGCCATAATCTCTACAGCCTGGTGCATACAACACTAAGGCCCTCTGTGAAATACCGAAAAAACACCAGTAGACACCAACAACCAAGTAGAAAACATTATTATATGTATCACAGTCTATCCTAAATGTGCCAGGAAAACCCAGTGAGCAATGAAGGTACAGTACAACATTACAAGTTAAGCAAAATGATTTAATACATATTATTCACTACATTTGAGGAGGGAGGCTAGCCTCCCTCTGGCGATTTATTGTTGTACAGGAGGTTGCTTACAAACTAAGTACATAATCAGGAACATATTGGTGATCAAAATTACTTAACAGACAATACATAGTACATTGTTTGGTTACTAAATATACACATGCAACTTATGTGGTAATATATATACATTTGTTGGGTTCTTAATGATACACACAGACACTCAATTAATTACCTGTACAGTGGTTTGTTGAACAGAAGGATAAAGTTGATGTACAATTAACCCACTAGTGATTTGGACAATATACACTAGACATGAGGGGGAACATACATTGTTACACTTTTAAATCTAGAAATGACATGGACATTTACACTCATTTTACCATGTGGGTGGTTTTTGGTGTGAGGGAACCGAATGGCCATAACATGCACCCGGGCTTTGTACCTCGGGGAGCCACTCCCGCATATGCATAGGCCCTCGGGGGTTACTCACATGTGCTTGAGGTTGGCGTGTTTGTTGTGGAGTTCTGGTGTGCGATTCATTGTCGTTAGGTATGGTCGATGGGGAAGTCGGTAATCCTCCTGTGGGGGTGGGGCATGTCAGTGGTTCCGATCGCCGCTTTAAGTGGGTTTCGGTGTCGTCTGGCCTTGGAGTAAAAATTGGCAGCCGTGTTGTAGATTATGTCGATGAGGTTCGCTACTCCCGCCCACTCGTACATTGTGTTTACTGCAGTTGTGATTGGGCACCCCAGTACTGTGCACAGCCCTTGGTTGTATGCAAATGTTATTTGCCTGAATCTTGAGGTTGGGGTGTGTGCCCAGATGGCTGCGCCATACGGAAGAATGGGCAGGATTAGTGTTTGCCACAGCCAGATTCTGGTGTCTACAGGCAGAGGACACCCGGCGGTGAGAATCGACCTGAGTCCATCCAGTGCTGCGTTGGCCTTTGAGGTGAGTGCATGGTCGAGTAGGAACCCAAGGTATTTCCATGGGGAGGTCCATGTCAACTTATGCCCCATGATGGTTGGCAGTGGAGGTGGTGGGTGTCGGCGCTTGGTCAGGAAGCAGATGTCCGTTTTAGCTGGGTTGGGCTTGACTCCCCACTTCTGGAAGTACTGGCCGAGGACTCTCCGACTGCATTGTGTGCGCGCTGCTAGTTCCTGGGCATGTTCACTGGAGATGAGGACAACAGTGAAGTCTGCGTATTGAAATAGATGGGTGCCGGGTAGCCAAGGGATGTCGGTCACATAGATGGCAAAGAGCAGTGGGCTTAGAAGAGATCCCTGGGGCACACCGGCCATGATAGGCTGGGGTGTGGAATGTGTGCCCTCTACCCAGACTTGAAATGAGCGGTCTGAAAGGTAGCTGCATAGAATGACGATGAGGTGTTCAGGGAATTTGGAAGAGCGAAGTTTTGTATGGAGGGCTCCATGTTCGACGGAGTCGAATGCCGTGATGAGGTCGAGGAGAATGAGTGTGGAGTGCTCGTGTTGGCAGAAACCGGTGGTAACGTGGTCCACCACGGAGGTAGTGGCATGTAAAGCGGAATGGGCATGGCGGAAGCCGAATTGGTAGTCGGGAAGAATGTGTAATTGTTTTTCCCACTGCTGGAAGCAGGAGAGAAGAATCTTTTCAGCTACTTTGGAGAGTAGGGAGAGGAGAGAGATGGGGCGATATGAGGAGGTGCTGTTAAGCTGTCCACCATATTTCGGCACTGGGATGACTGCCTGTTTCCATGGTTGCGGGAAATGAGCGAGAATGAAAATGGCGTTGTTGAGAACTGTGCGATATATGATGGCCTTATGTGAGAGTGGCCTGACCATGTAGGCAGGAATGTAATCGATGCTATGGTCTTTGCCAAGTGGGTTGCGCCGATTGCCTTGGTGACTTCTCTTGGCGAGGTGAGAAGGTGGCCATAGAGGTCAGAAGTGCGTGGTGTGAAGATGAGTGTGGCTAGGTCCGAAACAGGTGACCCTATTGGAGGGATGAATGTTGGGAAGGTGGTGGATAAATAGGCGGCATGTTCGTCTGCCTTCTGTTGGGGGTCCTCGACGTTCCTGCCCGGAACTAGCAGCTGCGGCAGTAGTTGGTGGGTGGAGCACATGGCTTTGATGAACTTTCACACTGTGTTTCTGTTGATGGACAGTGAGTGGAGTTTGGCAAGTTGTT
Organism: Dryococelus australis; assembly: GCA_029891345.1. Taxonomy (NCBI): domain Eukaryota; kingdom Metazoa; phylum Arthropoda; class Insecta; order Phasmatodea; family Phasmatidae; genus Dryococelus; species Dryococelus australis. Next base: position 105,706,299 of record CM057000.1, read on the forward strand.
GTGTAGCCTACCAGTACTCGATCTCCTATTTTGCTGTGCGTCTCCAGTGGTGGTATGTGTTGAGCGTATCTGACATTCGTTGGCATTGTCATCTCGCTCTGACTCCGTCACGTGCCCGAATGGTTCCCCTCAGTGCATGCGGAAAGTGAACGCTGCACAACGTTCGACGGCACTTAGGGATAGTGGCTTCGGCAGTTTCCAGTATCTGAGTAGTAAAATTGGTAACTGCCGCATCCAGCTCAGGAGGTGAATGTGGAATGTCTGTGCGTGCTGTCGTCTGGTATCTTTCGGAATTTGGCGCCAGTCCGCTCTGTGGTAGTTCCAACGAGTGGGACGCTGGTCTCTGCCGACATATAGCATTATTCCGCAGAAGACCGGGAGGTGATCTGAATCGAGGTCGTCATGTGTCCAGGGGGTGCTCATTTGGAGTGTGGTGGTGGACAATATTAGGTCTAGCACTGTTGGGGGGGGGGGTGGTCGCTTCTGCCAGGGAAGAAATATGGAGTGGCGGGAGCAGCAATGGCGTGTCCATGTTGAGCGAATCGAAGCAGCCCTCTGCCCCATGTCTATGGTGGTGCAGCCCCATGCGACGTGCTTGCTGTTAAAGTCGCTCATGAGTACCACGTTTGCATCCATTGCAAGCAGGCGGAGCAGACCGTCGCTCGGGAAGCGCCGGTGAGGTATGAGATAAATAGCAAACTCTGTAAAAGTTTGAGATACCCCTTTGACTCTCACTACAACAGTCTCTAGCAGGATATCGGCCGGCGTCGTGCGTCTTTGGTGATGGGTGTCGCTGTACTAGCTTGGCAACTCCACCACGTGGTGCATTGGCTCTGTCAGCTCAGTGGACTGTGTATCCGCATATGGTGAGCCATGTTTCAGTTTGCGGCCACATTTCTGTTATGGCTGCTATAGCTGGTTTTCGTTCCGCTAATAAATGTTGAAATTCCACCAAGCACTGTCGCAGGGAGTGCGCATTCCACACACGGAGGTATTGTCATTGGAGCGTCGGGTGCGGGTGTTGGTGTTTCTGGATGATGGTGATGATGGTTAGAGTAGATCGCAGAGGATGTTGATCCCCTCCAGGATCACCTCGCATTTATAGAAGAATGTTTGCGTTGACCTAAAATTTTGAAGGAGTTGGCACAATTGCGGCAGCCGGGAGCGTATGTCCAGCTGTCGGAACTGCCGGAGGTGATCTCGGAGGTAGTCTTCTGTGCTGTCTTCTTAAGGTTTTCCTGTGGATGCTCTTTTGTTTTGGGATGATAACGTGGTACGGGACGGTTCACTGTTTGAACCTAGGGCAGCTTGCGCGAAGCTGCGATCTGGGACACGTGTACCCATGCCTAGAGGAATTTCCCGTGGTTCTTGGTTCTTTACTTGTGCGTCTCTGCGCTTTTTTTGACCCTGCTGCCACTTCAGTTTATATGAGCAGTCCCTGTGGTTGGCGGGGTATTTCTCTCCACAGAGGCAGCACTTTGGTGTCGCGTATGGTGGCTGTGGACAGTCTCTGCTGGTATGTTCTCTTGTTCAGCATATGCAGCATGAGGTCTCATTACAGGTATGGGACGAGTGCCCAAGTTGCTGGCAGCGGTAGCATTGTACCGTCTGCCCGCCTCTTCTGTAGATTTCGACTAATATGTCTACACCTCCCAAGTGTCATAACTGAAGGGACATCTGGAGAGGTTGTGTGCCTTCTAGGGCGACGAGGAAGAGGGTAGGATTCTGGGTTTGGTCCAAGCTTTTCCATGACCAGCACTTTGCTGTGTGTGGTTGTGGGCGTCATGGAGTAGCTCCGAAATGTCTTCCGTTGGCATTTCTATGGGTAGTTTACGGATCACAACTTTGGCACTACTAGTAGTACTACTGTACTACAATGAGCGGCGGGCATTTGTCCTTTTTCGAGGTTTGGGGCACGTCGGACTGTTGGTTTTGGCGTGAGTTTTCCTTCGGGGGCTGAGGTGGCTGAGAAGATGGCGTAAGGAACATAGTGGTTTCGGGCTTGATTGGTGTAGCCACGCTGGACGGCGGTCTGGGAGTTTAAAATTAGGGTGTGATGTGGTTGCACTCTTTCAAACTAATTTCCTCTGTGTGATCGTCGGCCTCTTCCACTGGCATTACGTTGAACTTTCGGTTTGGGATGGGTGGCCTCTATAATGTCGTAGTCTTGTGGTTGCTGGGATTTACTCTGTTGTTCTTTGGTTCGGAATGGGTCAGTTTCCTTTAGGGCAGTTCAGGCAGTGCGTTTTGTCATTCTTGAGTCATTGACATTTCATGTAGCTTGGTGCGGAACCGGATGAAGGGAATGGAGCTTTAATGAACTTTGGTAGCCCAGTGGTGACGAATCCGGTTGTAGTTGCAGTGGTGGTGGTAGGTATGGCGGTGGAATGTGCCACCGGGGAGGGTTGCGATATGATGTCGTGGGCGTTGGTGTCGGAGATGACGACATTCGCAAATACATGGGGGTGTTTGGTTGTGGAGGTTGAGACTTTCTGGGAGTCACTGAGCTCCATTTGTGTCTCATTGGTATTAGCGACACACTCATCTACGGCGACATCCGGAATAGGTGTCTGGAATGGGTTTTCTGTCTGGATATTAACCCAGACATGTTCGTAGTTCCAGCTCCCCGGAATGTCGGAGGGGCAGGGAGTGGAAACTACCGTAACAGAAAGAGTGTCGGCACTGTTTACGGGCTTTATTTGTGAGATCCCCGGATCAGGGATTCCGTGGCCCTCATTTACACTATCATTCTGTTTGGAGACACCCGTCCCGGTACCTTGACCAGGTTGAATCGTGATATTCTGTGTGTCTTGTGTCTGGAGTAAGTTGAAAATCCTTTGTCCGGCAGGGCGGGTGTCGGCCATTGTTGGCATCACCCTGGAGCCCGTGGCGCTGTTCGACATTGTTACTTGTGCCGTGCAGGTTGTTACAACGAAACTTGACATACTAGTAGCAGGAATGTACAGTATAGTTGAACTGGGGGCGGTAGTGCATGCCGGAGTGGTGTGCACCATATGTGTGTCTTCATGTGATAGTCTACGGCCAAGTTGTCACGTTCGGGAGGAAGAGTTGTTTGTGTTCTTGGTTGTATTGGGTTTTGTTGTTCCTTAGATTTATCATGGTGGTATTATTTCCTTTGTATAGAGTTGCGGTTGTCGCGCATTTCGATGTGTTTCGACCTGGGACTTCGCCGCAGTGTCTGTTCTGTGCTGTTGACTTTGAGCTTGGGGGGGTTTTAGAATCGGATGTGGTCGAATGCGGCCCGCACCATTTTCCAATGGGTATTGGTTTTGTCCATCTTCCGAGAATTTAGGTGTATGAGATCATTCTGCTGTGGGTAGAGATTCCATTGATGTGTCCGTCATTTTGGAGCACAACTGTAGTAAGACATCTGTCGTGGAGTAGAATAAATGGAAAAGTTCATGTAGAAAACACAAAATTCCAATGCCCAAGGGGCGTAACAGTTCCAGAAATTTCGCAGTGAATGGGGCATCTGAGTGGCACAAGTAGTGCAGAATATAGTCACTAGATGGCACCAGTAGTCGGGCGCATTATCGGGAACATCCTGCCGCAGGCCGGGGGAATTAGCGGAGGAGATGCAAACACGATTTGTGAGCTCCGCGTTTGCATCTCCCTCAATTTCTCTGGCGTGGGGGTGAAGCGGGGGTACCTGAAAAAAATGTGTAAAAGGCAGCGGTGCGCACTGCAAGGGTTGCAGGTGGTTGTTTCTTGTTCAACTTACTTATGTTGTATCCTGAGTGGGCTTGTACAGTGCAATTGCGGGCTACATCCAGCGACCGGTCTGGGAACATTTCCCTGAACCGTGTTCAATACATTGAAAGATTTTTGCAAGTCCAAAAAATCTGTATTGTGAGTGCTGGGTAGAGAAGGGACATGCAAGCCCGTCACTGATTAGCGTGAAGTGCCCTCTCAACCTTAGAGCTGTGCTCTAGGGTATCGCAGTTAACTGCCCCATTTGGTTACTCGCTTATACTGAAACCGACACAGTGATCTACGTCCCCTGCAGGCCTCCAAGCTCTATCTTTTATTGAATCTCCGTGGAGGGAATACCAAGCCTGCCAAGGAAAACGATCAAGGCACAGAGCAGGGTAGCCCTACGTCAGGTTGCTACGAGTAAGCTGTTTCAGCACTGTTTCGATACTTAAACCATGATCATAATCTCTACAGCCTGGCGCATACGACACTAAGGCCCTCTGTGAAATACCGAAAAAACAACACGCCATATCACAACATGTCTGCAACCAAGTAGAAAACATTCTATTTATCACAGACCATCCAAAATGTGTCGCCGGCCACGCTCTTATAGTTACTCTGTCTGCCGCTGGTGGTAGACGGGCAATCTTCGGTTTTGCTCGCAGCATTACGTTTAATGAAACAAACTTTGAATATTTTATGCATAGACTCTTCAGCGTTAGCTGTCACCCCACATCTAGTTGAACTGACCCGAAAAATACTCGTTTCGCAACTACCTCAGTTTTTGTTTTAAATTTTTTACTACCGTACATACATCTCTTATGACTACGTTCTACCGCCCATTTAGTCTCGCAGTCAGCACAGGTAGCTCACTGGTGCCTTGCCGAATACCTACCTCACAAGTTTGATGAGCCTCTCAGATGGAAATATTCGAAAACAATGTAAAATACACCCTCATACATACTTAGGTAATGGAATATGGTGAAATACAGTGTCTCAACAGCTAAATAGTCCATCGATATCGCCTGCTGGCTACCTACACACGCAAATATTTCACCATGGTCATTGCAATTCACACACTTCCCTATATACAGATACTTATAATCCTTTAGTCACGCTCTGGTTTCCCTTCAAACGCATAAATCTTTCGCCTTATACTAAAGGTTTCCGTGGAGGGGAAATTTGATGAGTCTTTAAGCACTTTTTTGTTGTGTCCAGTGCTCACGCGCTGGGCAGGTAACACATAACGCAGTTCATTTTCATTTATCTAGCACGGGCAGACTAAAAATTTAAACTAACCAGGGAAACATTCAACGGCTACTCAGGCCCTACCTCCTTGTTCCATCGCATGCATTTATGCGACCTCCGAGTTTGCATCTCCTCCGATTTCTCGTGCACAGTATCGAGGAGGGGAAGGGGCACCCATGCGGACGACACTATTCACAGAATACCCTGTTCTACAAGGGCTGCCATGATGTCATCAAGGGGCATATCAATCGGGAGGTGGCGAATAAGCACACTGGTATTGCGGTCCGCAGGGCAAATCCATGCATGGAATTGATCGCCAGACCCGAAGAAACTCGACCATTTGGTAGTGGTACTCACGAGCGGCTATCTGAATGGTTGTGCGGCGGTCAGAGTTGGTGGCAATCATACCAGGAAACCGAGCATGAAGGTCAGCCACAAACTGCATTGCCGAAGCACCAAGGCCACCTTGGAGCACAATTAGTGGTGGGTTGTGAGGCTGACACCGGGAAGCATAAGACATATCAACAGGAACGGAAGCTCGAGACAATCCAGCCAGAGTATGGGAAGCAGACCCTGAAGCCCGAGATGCAGAAGCACCAGCAGAGGTGGACACAGCCGAAGAAGAGATGGGAGGAACAGATGAATGTAACCGAGACCGTTTAGCACGCTGGCGTCGATGTTTGGGAGGAGCAGCTGTTGGAGGTGCAGAGGGAGATACCATGGGATCACTGGTAGGTGGACCCCCAGTCGACGCCACCTCTTCAGCCCAGTCCACGTACTCAGAATCGTCGGAGGGCGAAAGAGTCGGACGTTTGGAGGCGGCCTGGGCATCCGTATCCATGAGAGATGTCACTGGAGGAGCAGGCAGTGAGGCGGTTGCATCAGCAGAAAATGTTGGAAAAGAACCGAACACGGCCGGCCCACGGGAACCGGAGGCAGCAGCAAAAGAGAACACCACTGACGATGTGACTACAGTAGAGGACGACGTCGGAGATGTAGTTACCCCCAATGTGGAGGGAACACACACAAGAAGCGACATGAAAGATGCGCGCATAACAGCAGAAGAAACAGGTACAGATAGACACATGGTTGGGGCCGCTGGGAGCGGGATCTGTATTTGCGACAAACGGACTTGGTATATCATGTGGAGTGGGGGAGAAAGAAGTAGCCACACGTGAAGAGGAAGGTGAGTGCTGAGCTGGTGGAAGTGGCAGGGCGGTCGTAGGAAGTCTATAGGCCGTGCCTATGTGGGGAGGTATAGGGGGCAATACCGGACCGGGTAAAACCGGAGGAGTGGAAAGAGAAGCAGAATCCACAGTAGCAGGCGGAAAAGAATGCCGATCAGGAGGAAGTGACATTGAAGAAGCAGGGAAACAACTTGTGTCAAGCGCAGCCCGACGAGCAGCAGCCACAACATCGGGATGGAGAGAAGTGGACACCAACACCGGAACAGTTAGCGGCAGAGATGGGACAGAAACTGTAACAAGGGCGATTCTGGAACACACAACTTGTGCCAAACACACTGACGTACATTTGAGAGAACCGCTGGTGGCAACAGAAATATTAGAAGGAAGCAACCGGCGGCTGTCATGATGAGGGGAAGGTGGACAAAGGGCACGAGTAGCAGCACGATCAGCCGAAAGAAACCTCAACTGGTCAGCATAATCATCAATTTCACATGGAAAGAGACTAGGAGAAGATGGCAGCGAAGGACCCCCCTCCCCTCCCAAGTATTGGCACCTCTGGGGCTTTCTTCTTCTGCAACTACCTGAGACGCAGTTCGGTACCACGTGTCAACCGGACAGCAGAACAAGAGGCAGAGGGAGCGCCAGGGTCGGAAACAGCAGCACGCCGGATCGGTGGGTCCAGGGAAGAAACCGTGTGTTCACGCCTGGAGCCATGTAGGCAGAGAACATCATCGGATACTGATAAGGGAGGTGGAGAAATACCAGATCGGCCAGCAGAGGATGTGGAGGAGGGAGAAGAGTCAGACATGGTGTAGAACAGGCAAGACAAAATCATCAATAGCACATAAGATGGGAATATAACCACACAAAACCAAGTGCACTATAATAAATAGGGTGAGAACAGAAACATCACCTAAAACAAACCCTGTTAGTACAAGAGGGTGAGATCACTGCAAAAGAAAAAGACAAAACAAAAACTCCACTAACAAAATGGCCGATGGGTTACAACTTTTAGTTCACTGCAATCGTCGCAACCCGACAATGCACTCGACGAGTCGAATCACCTGTGAGTATAACACTCCCCAGTAAGACTATACTCTGGCTATCAATGTAAAGGGTCAAAGGCCAATTTACACACAACCAAACCAGCAGGTTAAACTAAATTCAGAAAATCTTAAAAGTTAACATAATAGGGCGTCCATGCACCAAAAGAAAGCAGGCGAGAGACTGAACAGTAAAAGAAATTCTCACACAGGACACAATAACAAGGTATATATACGACAGAATGAACAGTTAGGTCTTTGGGATTTAAGACTACATGGACAAGCACAATAACCAGCAAACAACAGTAACACAATGGTGGACAAATGGTGAAAGCAATTATCATTAAACCATAAAAAAGGACAAAGACTCAGAAAATCCAACAGTCACTCACCCACCGAAGAAGACATTGCGAAACAGCAGTAGATGCCAAGATGGTGGCGATGCAGTTCAAGCAGGCATCACAGGTAGCAGAACATACTGGGCGAGGCTAGCAGTTGAACAGGAACCATGCCGCTGGTGGCACGATCCGGTGGCAGGGTAATCCCTATGCCCTCTCCCTCGTTTCTATTTACCTTCCTCCACAGTTCCCCTTCCCTACTCCAGACATTGAGGCCCTTGGCCACCTCGAAGCTCACGTCGTGGTGGCGGGGGACTTCAATGCCACCCACCCCTATTGGTGCTACCAGCGGGGCAACTCCCTCTGTCAATTCCTTTGGCATTCCCCTCTCAAACATTCTGCTCCCATCGACCCGACCTTCCCCTCCCAGCTCCGCCCCCCGGCAATCCATGTTCTTTCTCGCCTCCACTTCTATCCTACCCACTTTCAGACCATCACTTCTGGTTCCCCCGATCACCTTCCTTTACTTTGCTTCATTCATTATTTGCCCCATACTGAACACCTCCCCTGCTTCTATTTCCGGTGGGGTGAATGGCATGGTTACGTCCGCACCCTGTCCAACTCCCTCGACCTGTCCGTCTTCATCTGTTCTCATGCTGCTATCGACCTTGTTGCCTCTTCGCTCACCCGCATCATCCTTTCTGCGGCTTCGGCCCATATTTCCCTTTCTACTCCCACTCCCTGTGGTATCTGTGGGTCTACCTCCGGCTGCGGGGCCGCTGCCGTCGGATGGTCGCGGAGTGGTCTGCTGCTCGGGAGGCTCGGAAGATGCTGGTCCTCTCCTTACAGTCCGGCTCCCTTTGGTCATACCTTCGTCGCCTCCGTTCCACTCCTACCATCGTTCCTCCTCTCACCACTCCCTCAGGGTTGGCGGAGATGGGCTCAGATCGTTCCGAGGAAAACTGCCTTCCTCCACTCCACCTTCACTTCGGCCCCCCTCTCGTCCTCCGGCTTCTCCGACGAAGATTCCCCTGCTCCTTTACTCTTCGACCGGCTAACCTTGCCCCTGCTCCCTGACCGTCCTTCCTTCCTGCTCTCTGCCCCTGCCGAAGTTCGCCTCTCGCTCCTCTCCCTTCGATCATCTACTGCCCCAGGTTACGACTCCCTGCCTGCACCGCCCCCCCCCCCTTCCCCATTAAGTCCTTCCTCGCAAAGATCTCGTCCTATTGACCTGCCTGACGCCATCGTCCTCTACTGTCTTTTCCCCTCCTGTTGGTAAGCCCCCTTTCCTTCCATCATCTTATCGGCCCATTTCCCTCCTTCCTCTCCTCTCCAAGATCGCCGAACGGGTCATCCTCTCCCGTCTGCTACCTGCCATCTATTCCCTTGGCCTCCTTCCTCCGCACCAGTTTGGTTTTCGCCCCCATCACTCCACCTCTAACGCCATTGCCCGGGTGGAGCTTCTGGTGGTCTCCGGATTCTCCAGGCGGCAACACACGGGCGTGGTGCTCCTCGACCTCGTCCGTGCGTTCGACTCCATCCCTCACTCCCAGCTCATCTCCAGTCTTGCCGCTACCGATCACCCTCCTCACCTGATTCACCTCATCTGCTCGTACTTGGATGGTCACTCATTCCGGGTGCGAGTGGAGGGTTCCCCTCCCACTCTCGCCCCTTCCCTGCTGGCATCCCTCTGGGCGCCATCCTCAGCCCTTCATATTCGCCCTCCTCCCCCGGTACATACCTAGTCCAATACGCCGACAACACCTGCGTCCTTGCCTCTTCCATTTCCGAACGCCTGCTCGGCGTCCGCCTCAGCCGCGGACTCTCATCCCTTCACTCCCAATTCCAATCCCATGGTATAGCCCTCAACTCCTCGAAGTCCTCCTCCATTTTGTTCTCCGCTACCACCCTGCATGTATCCACCCTCCTACTCTTGCCGCCACTCCCATTCCCTGGTCCCCCACCCTCCGATACCTTGGTGTCCTCCTGGATCACTCCTTTACGTTTATCCCCCACCTCGATGCCACGGTCACCCGTTTCCGTTCAATCATGACTCAATTGTCCCCCGTCCTCTGCCTTAGGTCCGGCTCTCCTCTCCCCATCCGCACCACTGTTTCTGCTCCCTTGTCCTTCCCCGCTTGAAGTATGCCAGTCCCACCTGGGCCCACTCCTGCCTTTACAATCTTCGCCCTCCCACTCGTTCCTTCTTCCTCGTTCTTCGCCTTCTTCTAGGTCTTCCCCGCTCCACCCTCCGCCAGACGCTGCTTAACCGTACCGCTCTCCCCCACATTCACTCTGTCCTAGTTACTGCCTCCATCAAGTTCATACACCGCTGCCTTCGTCATCCTAACCCCTATGTCCACCTTCCCGCAGAACCTCCTCTCATTTCTGTTCATCCTCGCAGACCACTCTTCACCACCGACCATCTTATCGCATCCTCCTCCGAAGACGAAGACATCGTCGCAGCTGCCGGGGGGCCCGGCAGATGACGACAGATCAACGCACATTCCATGGTAGCCTCCATCCACTGATGACTTCCACAGCCTCCGACCGACTATAGAACTTCGCCACCAACAACATGCATCGTTTCCTCATCTGTCTTCATCTGCATCGCCGCCCGTCTTCACTGCTGGTCACCTGCTGCCGTGGGATGTGACGCCCCGCCTGGAGTGCACGTCAACACCTTCCCCCGTCATCCTATTTCCCAGCAGCCCACCATAGTCCCCCCCCCCCCCCCCCCATTTAAATATAACCCTCAAGGATACGCTGGTGTCGGCAAGGGTCATTTTAATATTTATATATGATGTTATGTACTAATAAAGACCTGCATTCCACACAATGTTTTTGGACGAGCTGAGGAGTTTCTCCTCGCCCAATAAAAAAAAACTAAAGATTTCCATGTAGGGGGAACATTCAATTAGTCTATGCATTTTTTGTTGTGCCCATTGCTCATGCACTGGGCCAGTAACACACAATGCAGTTCATTTTCTATTATCCAGCACGGGCAGCCTCCCACATGCTCCAGAAAAATTTAAACTTAGCAGAGAAACATTCAACTGCTACTCAGGCCCTGCACGCAACAACAAAGCCACGCTACCACATGGTGAAGCAGAACGATCCACTCGATGAATCACGTAGCCTGTAACAGGGAACTGACTGGTAGCTATGAGTCATGTCTCGGATACATCCACCAGAAGAGGGCAGACATGCGCTAGCAGGCACTGAAACTCATGAAACTGGGAGAGAGCAGAATGTGCATTCAATGTGGTGTCTATATTAGACGGGTCTAGGAATTAGGAGAAGCAAACACATCGCACAGCTCACTCATAAGCGAGTGCCCAGCTACGACACCCTCACATTTCTCCATGAAGGAGGTAACAGCCCGAAAGGCGGTGAGAACCGGACAAAAACGATGCAACAAAGCACAAAAATCGATGCTCCTAAAGAAAGACAAAACTTCCCAGAAAGATTCCAGCTCGGGACGTTCCCCCGTCGCAGAGCCGGGAGCAATAGAAGCTGAAGTCGAGGCCGTGGGATGGCCAGTAAGCGCAGGGTCAACAGATCGAGCAGGATTACTGAGAACTGAAGACACTGTCACCAGGAACCAGGGGACGAGGCACAGAATCAGGAGGAGCACGTGTGTGCTTGCAGCGCTCACGGAACTGAATCTATTCAGCACGATCCGTACACAAACGGAAGTTGGCTGTATCAACACCACTAAGACAACATGTAGGCCGCTGTTCAAGTGGACATGGACAAACGCTAGCTGTCTGGCCTTTCCCACAGCCCATGCCGAAGTGTTACCGGAAGCACTGTGCAATGTGTCCACCACGATAGAGTTCCACCTCGACTCCAACCTTGTTCAGGTGGCACAGACGAACGTCCTGCAGAGCAACGGTACCCTCCAGAATTACATGGAAAAGGGGAAAATGCTCAGCGGCAGACCCATGCTTCACCATGCAGACCACGGTATGCACAGGGATCGGGAGGTCGACTAAAGTAGTACAGATGTCATTAGGCATATCAATGGGCAGACGGAGAACCATGCATGCATTGTAGTCCTCCAGATATGTCCACGTGTGGAAGCGATCACGTTAGTGAAGAAACTCCACCATCTGATAGCGGTGCCCACGCGTGGCCATCTGGTATGTGGAACTCCGATCATAGTTCGTGGACACCATGCCAGGAAACCACTGACGTAGATAAGCATCAAACGACATTGCAGAAGCCCCCAATCCACATTGGCGAACGATGAGTGGAGGGCGAGCCACTTACTCGGCGGTAGAACCAGCCAAAGGAGCACCTACAGTGTGGTGCTCAGAAGACGAAGCTTGAGAAGTCACAACACCTAACCCAGAGACATGCTGCGAAGAAGACCGCCGGCCTGCAGACGTAGATGTGCTGGCAGCACTAAAATTTGGAGGCTGCGTGAAAGCACTGCCTTGTGAAACGGGAACAGAAGCAGATGCATAAGGTGCAGAAAGCACATCGCGAACTTTGGTGCGCTTAACAGTACAATGGGGCGGACGCTATCGGATTCGCAAGATGGAGAAAGTGCACAGTGTTTGCCAGAAAAAAGACCACCAGTGTCCATTGGCACCTCTACAACAGCGGCGACAGTGGTAACAGAATTGGCCGAACTGGATGAAGTCGACGCCTGGACATTCGGAAGCAAACCAGACCCAGCAGCGATAGACGTGCCGGCCACTGACGATGCTGCAGAATACTCCAAGGTGCTGTAAGAAATCGACTGCGATAGCATAACCACAGGAGGTGGAGGAACCATAAGCCGACCAGAATGCGAACGACAATAGAGGTAACCACGGGCACTAGAACACGTGGCATGCAGAGAGAAGTCCAATACAGCCCAGAGACCACTAGCCCCGGAACAGACATGGCACGCTCAGAGATAGGCAGCACCAAGGAAGGACCAGGAGGAGGAAGTTCGTGATGTGTGGAGACCACCGAAGGCGGGCCACGTTAAGAGGACGCTTCACCCTGCCCAACAGGAATGGTAAGGAGAGAGCTGGGGATACAAAACATGTCGAGCGCAGCACGGCGAGTGGCCACCACAGCATCAGAAGCAGTGGACAAAGGGATGATTCCAGATATGGCCACACCATAAAACGAAGAGGGGTAACAGTCGGTGCCAGAGATCATCAGAAACTGACGAGCGGAGATGTGTAAACTGCAGTCGACATAGTAATAGGCCCGCATGTGGCCACCACTGTGAGAGGCGCAACCGACATGCTGCGGAGCAGGAGGGCGCAAAGAGTGGCCCATCCAATGGTACTTCAGCTGATCGTCGGAGTCGAAACCTTCGGGAAAAGGAGACTTCTTCGGCTTGGAGGACTTCGTGGTCTTCACAGCAGCACAGGGCTTTGGTGTGTTAACCATCTGACGAAGCATCGCTCCCCGTGTAAGGCATACAACATGAACAGGGAAGAAGAAGGAAGCACACCAGAAACGCCAGCAGAGGCACGGGACGGGGGCAGCCATTACGACGAAACCATGTGGATGCGACTAGAACCATGTTCAGTGGGCTCTCCAGCAGACTTCGGAGAGCGCTGCGGAACAGCAGTAGAGGCTGAAGAGGTAGATGCGTCAGACATGGCGAAACATATCACGCAAAAAGAGAATAGAAAAAGCACAAGAAAAGAAACAGACTGCAAGGAACAACAAGAAACACCCTAGTAGAATGGCACATTGGACAACAAAAAAGCACGGCAGAAAAACAGCACAGCCACAGTTAGCCCAGGCAGGAAAGGCAGGAAAACATAGCAAGGTAGCAAAAAAGTGACCGACAAAATGGCGGATTCCACACAGTACGAGGCGCAGCAATTTATGCACAGCTGAAATGCACACTCTATGAAAAAATCAAGCAAGGAACAGGCAGGGATGGCACACACATCTACACTTAAAATATTGATACTGAAGACAGAAAAGAGCTGATACCAAAAATTGTTTTCTTTTTCTGGTGAGACTCGAAATTCCGCTACGTTAGCGTGGGAACTTTAACAGTTCTGTGCCCCCTCCGGTATGCATGTTAGTAGCTAAGGCGGTTGGACAATGGGATGAGTTTGTGGTCAGATACGCCTTAGGTCGGGTTTAATTAATAAAATGGGCGCATGTATTGCGGTTGAGGAGGGTTGTCTGGTGCCATGGCCACAATTGTAGCCATGGACACACCCCGAAAGAAGAAAACCAGGCAAAGCGGAGAGGGCCTGGTAAAAACTATGCGAAAGTCGCAGAGGATAAATAATAATTCCTTTTATATGATTAGGGCTGGAGAAAGTATGGTGTTTGTTAGTTTGCTAAGATAGACTTTGTGAGGTTAATGAGGGTGATATGAAATGGGTCGAGCTGCTGCTGGAATATTTCCAGGGTCGTACCGCAGTAGCACGGCCCTGGTGGTGGGGGGCAGAATTGCGCCACTCGCCCGCAGATACCAATCATCTCTCTGGAAGCAGAAAAAAATGTTAGTTTCCAATAATAATAAAAATATGAGTAATTGGGAAGAGAAAAGGGGACGGTGGAGTGGTGCAAAGAAATTACATTACCGACGGTGTTATTTCGCTTCCAGCAATTTATGTAGAAATGTGTTGTGTGGGTTAGTGCGAGTGAGCCACTTCACAACCCCGCACCAGCCGCTGCAGTGAAGACACTACATCACAGCCTCCTCAGGTTTTGCTGTTAAACTGACCAGAGGCCACCTTGGAATTGGCAGTGGCGGTGGACCATACATACAAACAGCTGTCTGATGAGAGAGATGTTGCAGCACGTGTGTGTGTGGTGTATACAATGCAATTCATAGGACCGATACCAGTCAGAGGCTTTATGGCATACATTTTGCCTTGTTCTTTCATTATTATATTTTAATATATTTGTTAATTAATGTGTCGGAATTATCACGCATGGCTGATGGCCAACTATAGTCCGTTCGCAATTAGAACATACTTTCTCGAAATCTTTCCTACTCCCATTTTTAAGCAAGAGATAAAAAATACGTTAAAACATTCAAACTAGATTCTCTCTCCGTGCTGCCGAACTAACTGTACCCACACCAGTCACTGTTTGTAGTTATGATGCATGCAGCTGACGACTGAGGTGTTGTTAAAATGTCGGTTCCTGTCGTGAACCGACTATAGGTTGATTAGGAGAGTTATGATGGCCTGTGGACCCAAATGCTTTTCGGCCGCTTATGTTTTCGTGTTTAATCAATGCCATGAATAGTTGTACGTGGATATTGTGTCAAACAATTGAGAAATGTGAACAGTTACAAATGAAAATAGCTAAGTTGAAACATTTTGCAAGCATTTGCAATAAAATATTTTGATAAGATTGTTATATTAAAACACCAATCTGGAATTATATCAGTTCAAGGTATACAGCCTACGTAGAAAAGTTTAACTCTCTTAAAAATGCAGCTTTTTCGGACAACTGGAATACAAATGTCACATTGAAAATTACCATCATTGTTTTCTTCAGTCCCAGCACATGCATCATGTGCCTATTTGTGGTATACATAGCACCTGCTCCAGCCTTCTCCTTCCATTGATGCTTTATTTAAACAATTCTCCCAACACAGACATCGGCAATAATCATCTTCAGATGATTTGAAGGAGGTTTTCGTCCCTTTGATCATCATTTTCCTCTTCTCTGTGCTAATTTTCTCTTTTTCAGTCTTTATATTTCTTGGCTGGTTCGTGCCTTCTGTTCCACCAGTGCCTTGTTCTTTCTTCCTTTTGTTTTTTTAAATTTCCTTTTCTGTTACTTTTCGAGCATTGATTTCTTCTTGTACGGCGTGCTTGTTAAAAATACAGTTGCTATTTTTTCTCTCTTTGCTTTCTCGCCATGGTGGGTTCCCCTTTTTTTGCTGCTGCTGCTCGAGGACCAGTTATTTTTGGCAATGGTCATATATCTACACGATAAAGCACCACCAACTCCTAAACTTCCATGCGTTGAACAATTGTCTACCGGCAACGAAGACTTCGGAGATGGTGACATCTTTTTTTGCATGGGTAGTTCTATAGCTGCAGTCTCAGGTTGAATATCTGAACTGGGAGAATTAAAGGTCTAAGGGGTTGCAGCTGTGTAAATAGAATGTAAAGTTGCAGGTAATCCTAACTTCAGAGAAGACATGCTCATTTCAGGCTGAGGACCCATAGTGTTGGTGTGGGCTCTGTGGTTCTTGTCAAGAGGGCATGCAACAGTTGAAGATGGTGGTAATTTATGTGACTCAGGCTGAGGTGTATGGGTTAATCGTTCCATTACCATGGGATCATCTGGATCTCCATTTTCTGAATTTTCATCTGTTTTCGCTGGAGCAAAATCTTATTTTTCAGTGAATATGTCAGGGTTATATTGATGGATTCCTGTGCTTTGAAACCCTTTGATGGCGTTCTTAGGGGATACATAACTCCAACATCAAGAGGTTGTAGTTTATGCCGTGTGTGGGTGGGAGACAAACCATTGTCGCGAAGTTTTCTCTTGCCTTGGTTATCACATTCAAGTTTTTGGTGTGAGAAAAGTGGCCATTCAACAACAGTAACACTCAATCATCAGCTGTTGGCTTTTTGTGGGCCAAAAACTGATCAAACCATTTCTCAAAGATACCAAGTTTCATCCATCCTTTTTCACTGCATGTAAAAATGGTTCCTGCCGGTGCTCCAACCTCCAATTCTCTCTTGAACTTCTAATGGCACAAGATCACCATAGGAGGAATGAAACCTCCAGCAGAAAATGCACACATTACAGCTTATGCACTACTTCCATGGTCAGCTGATGTTATTCGGGAGACCTGCCTTTTACTCATTCGTGCAATAACTTCTGAGTTTTTCCCAGGAACGTTACTTAGACTGGTCTTATCAACATTAAAAACCCGACGAGGCGGATAGTTGTACTTGTACTCTTCTTTCAATGAGGTAAAAAATTTGGTCACTACAACTTTATTCAATCCCATTGCCCGAGTAACTGATGTAGACTCTGGCAATCTGAGAGACAATTGTGGGTGTTGTAGGCGGAAACACCAAAGCCAGTCTTTCCCTGCAGCTTTATTCTTGTGAGAAAGTTGTGAGCAATGCCGTTATACTCAGCAAGCCGGTAAGATAAACAGCAAGCATCTAGATTTGTTATTCCGTACATTCTATTATCCATTGCAAGCATATATCACTAACTCTTCTTCTTGTTGTGGAGTGAAAACTGGTCTCTTACTGCCTATAATTTTAAGATGTGAAGTAGCATTGATGTACTTACCAAAAGTCCTCCTTTTCAGAATCATTAGAGGAACGCCAAATTATCATGCAGCTGTCTTATTACCCATACCAGGCTGCTAGAGCTTCAAGGACTTTCATCATGTTGTCTTCGTTCCAGCTTTGCCGCTGCATCCTCCGCTTTTAGAGTTTTGCCATGTTCATTTCTAAAAAAAAAAAAGTATATGTATATAATTATTTATAAAACTCTCATAAACACCATTGTCATTACAAATGGAAACAATTGCTGAGCTGTTATTAAAAACATTTGTTTAAGTTTTATTTTGATTTACTACTTTTGGAAATGAGTGATATAAATCAGTTCTGTAAAACGAAAAAAAAAACACTAGGCTCCTTTTTTCTAAACTTTTCTCATTTAAAAATAAAAATAGATTTAAAAAAACTAAAACATCTGATTTGTTAATTTCAATTGAAGCAATAATATGTGTATGGATATAATTTCTGTTACGGGTATTTGATTGTAACATGCCATATAACAGTTACATTTGGAAAAAATGTGAGATCGCATTGAAATATGTAGATGGGGAAAACTATCCCTGCAAATAACCTTATGGGATAAAGCGATCTGCCAACAAAAACTGGAAACCCTTATGGGGCAAAATAGTCCTTTTGATGGAAACATTTTCCCCTAAAGTACTGTCAAAAAGACGAAAAATTTTCTGACAACTCACAACAATTTTAAATAAACAAATATACTATTAATTTAACCGATATTTTCACTTATCATACACCATTTACTGTTTAACAAGATACTGAAATTATTTGCAGAAGCAGTGATAAAGAGTAGGCTTACCTTTGGTCACAATGGAGGAAAACAGTTTTCCGTTCCTCGCAACGCATCACACACTGCAATGGCGTCGCTTGCCCTCTGTAGCATTTCTTTCCTTCTATCTTAAACAGTTTACTACGGTCCCACACAGATAGTGCTCATAGCCTCTTTAGAATGTGTGGGGAACGTTTTACCTTATGGGTTCATTTTCCACCATCCTCCCCTAATTTCAATCTTAGGTGCACTTGAAGCATTAGCTGGAGGAGCTACTGCAATTAACAATTCTGTTGAACATACTAGAAAAAAATTAGAAGAACAACAGACATACAATTTAGAAATGGAAAATAAATCAAGAAGTGGTTTACTTGCAAAGAGAGGAACGCCAAAAAAATTGAATGCATAATCATTATCTAATTTCTATATTGAAAAATATGTAAAAATACTAATTATTAAGAATTTCAGGAACGTTTACATGATTGTGATGAATTACCAAAAATGATGTACAAAAATGAATGTACTGTGGTTAATTTTGATACTTCATCAAATCCTGGTACTCATTGGGTTTGCTATTTTAAATATAATAATGATGTTTACTATTTTAATTCATTTGGAAGAAATATTACTATTAATTTAACTGATTACTTCGAAAATAGACATGTTTAGTAAAATGATAATACAATTCAGAATTTTGATTCAGTTATTGGTGGACAACTATGTTCAATTGTAATTATCTTTTTCGAATGGTTTTAAGTTTCACGATATAATTTCTTTGTTATTAAATGACAGATACGTTTGGGAAACTGTTAATCTAATTTTTAAATAAAAACCTTGAGACTAATGATTTTGATTTAAATACAGATGTAGATTAATAATATAAAAATATTGCTTCTGATTCTAAAAAATTGCAAATTCAAAATATAAAATTATTGCTTCTGATTTAAAAAAAAATGTAGATTATAAATACAAAACTATTGCTTCTGATTTAAATGTATATTAAGATTCAATTTACAATAGTAGTAGATTCAAAACACAATATTATTGTTACCACTTTACGAGATCAACTTAGTAATATTTAGTTTATTCAACAGATTATGTTTGTCTTCAAAATCGTAGAATTAATAACATGGCTGATCCTATAGATGTAAAAGATGCAATCAACAAAAGAAGATTTTTGATCAAGAATTAGATGTTATTGCAAAATTTAAACTCGTAAGTTGAAAATGTAAGGAAGAAGAAATCTCATATATTTTATTTACTTGGAAGCAGAATAAAAATAATAATTTTTTTCGTATAGACAATCATGTAGATTTATTTTCTTTTGTGATGGATTGTGCTGTTTATAAAATAAATCATACTATGACTGTTATTAAGGTAAATACAAAAATATATCACAGTAAGCCTTTTGTTGTTAACAAGGGTAACTTTTCAAATTTAAAAAAAAAATTATGATTTTGCTGAAGAATGTTGACTACAATAGGAGTATTCGCGAAATACAAATATTATATATATATATATATAAACATATATCTTACTATTAAATGGAGAATACTTGGTGTTTGAAATGTAAGAAAGTCGCCAAAAATAATAATATAAAAAAGTAAAATACTAAAAATGGATGATTCGTTCAGAAAAGCAAATGATCTATATGCAATCCTAATGAATCAGCATAAAAAAGTTTTGCAAAATGAAAGAGAAGAAATAATCAATAAATTATATAAACCAGCCTGTGCAAGGTGGGGCGTGTGGATGTGCAGTGCTGCCAACATCTTCAGGCAGCTCCGGCAGCTGCAAATTGCGTTGAACAAGACCCATGCAAGTTGGGTGGTTGGTAGTCAGTTCCCCTTCTCTTGCTCGTGGGCAGGCTGTCGGATTGGCGTGACAACGGAGGTGAAAGTGGCAGTGACTCGCTGCATCTGCCGTCGCTACGCACATTCTCGCTGTGGCGAGTCCACTGGCTGCATGTTCGCTTTACAGCTTAGGAAACAACGAGCCGATGGCTCATACTGGCGGGGGGACTGTAGGCTACTTTTCACATACACTAATAAATCTGTAATATACTTTCAAACAATGTTAATATCTAGAAGTAAAACTTATATGTAATACACACAAACAATTATTAACCTAATGAACGTAAGCTGGCTTCGTACGCTGGGTGCTAATAACGTTAGTTTTGGCACACCTGTTTTGCTTGTTTGTATACAAATTGTGGATCCCCCCAGGACCTGTAACACTCTATAGGGTCTGCGGTAGCTGTGTATTAACGCCTTTTGTTGGCCCGTGTTTCTTGCCCATACTAGGTTGTTAAATTATATCATGTCCTTTTCATGTGATTTATTAATCAGGTGTGTTTGGTGTTTCTGTGCTTGTATTAGATTTATTCGGGCTGTGGCTTTGTTTTGTTGGAGTGTTTCACACCAAATGTGTGCCTGTGGGGAATGTTGTTTGCTTACCACCTACGCTGGGACAGTACTCTCTATGCCGTGTAGAAGATAAAAAGGTGTAAATTTCTTGTTAGTGTTCACACTAGTGTTAAAGTTAAATCACAAAAATTTATGTAGAGCCCGTTACATAGTGGGTTGTATGCTGTAGTTGTTAGTTTCTTTATATTGAGGGATTGTAATAAGTGATTTACCAATTCATTTTGGAAACTCGTTTCCCTATCGGCTAGGATCTGCTCAGGACCGCCAAATTGCAGTATAACTTCTTTAATGAATTCGGCGCAAGCAGACGCGTCTATGAACTGAATGGGTTCGGCCACCACATAGCAAGTTGCATATAACATGCTTCAAATAAATAAAAACGTTTTAGGAAAAAGAAAGATGGATTGTAATTGTAAAATAATAAACGAATTTGTTGGTTTATGAGCAAGAATGTATGTATACAGAGTTGGAGATACAAAATAAACAACAAAAAATCTAAAGGTGTGAAAAAATGTGTTGTTAATAAGAGAATTACATTCGAAGACTATAAGAATTGTTTGTTTAAAGAGGAAATTCAATATAGAACAATGAATCTAATGAGGAGTGTAAAACATGATATATATACATTCGAAGTTAATAAAATTGCATAAAGTCCTTATGATAACAAAAGAATTAAATTATAAAATAAATACTCTACCATATGGATACCAAAAAGAATCATTTTTAATTAATTTTTATATTATAATTCTATATTACATTATAAATTTATTTAGTTCCTAAGACATCAATATCAACACCATCAAGATCAGTCGGTTTGTCATTTTCATCTTTAATTTCCTAAACAATATTGTTAAATTGTTTATTATTCATTTTATAAAGAACTGGTTAG
Organism: Dryococelus australis; assembly: GCA_029891345.1. NCBI lineage: Eukaryota > Metazoa > Arthropoda > Insecta > Phasmatodea > Phasmatidae > Dryococelus > Dryococelus australis. The sequence goes on from CM057000.1 coordinate 105,727,179, forward strand.
CTGGCTTGTAAAGGTATATAATTTTTAAATCTAAAGATAGTTTTTGAGGGAAAACTCGCAATTATATCATAATCTTAATGATGATATTCGTCATTTTTAAATTGATTAAATTTAGGTAATTTAGTGCCAACAACAACTTTGTCTTTTTCAATAGTTAATTTTCTTTCAAAACCAAGAATCATCAAGTTTGATATATAATTTAGATTTGGTAGATATTCTATTTTTTTACATTATCTGCTATTAAATCAATATTATTTGTTGAAAATTGAATCAGGATGCAAGTCAATTGGAAGACAACGTATGAGCACACATGCATTATGGTCCTCCGGGCAGGTCCACGTATGGAACTGATCTCCCCTGACCCAAAGTAACTCAACCATCTTGTAGTGGTCCTCACGTGTAGCCATTTAAATAGTCGTGCTGCAATCGTAATTAGTAGCAGTCATGCCAGGAAATTTAGAGTGGAGGTCAAGCACATACTGAATGGCCAAAGTCCTAAGGTAGACCTAGCGTACAATAAGTGGGGGCTTATCAGGCCGACCATTTAAAGCATCGGAGACATCCGCAGGAACAGAAGCCCAAGACAAACTGGCCTGAGGCTTGGAAGCGGACACATAAGCCCGCAAAGCAGAAGCGTGAGCAGCCAATGTGGAGTCAGCGGAAGTGGACATTGCGGATGTAGAAGTCGAGACAGCAGAACCAGAGGAATGAACCCGAGAGCACTTGGTGCACTGGCGTTTAGGTTTGTGATGAGCAGCAGGAGTAGAAGTGGAGCGAATTGCCCACATAACACTGGTAGTAGGTCCCCCAGTTAGCACATCAAATTCAGGCCAATCCATGTGGTCCGAGTGCGAGAGAGCTGGTAGCCTGGGCATCCGTGTCCATGAGATATGCCACCATAGTAGCAAGCAGTGAGCAATCAGTAGCAGCAGCAAACGAAGAGAAAGAACTGAACACAGCTGGCCCACACTACCTGGAGAGTTCTGCAACAGAGAAAACCACCGAAGAAGTAACAGCAGAAAACGAAGTCATAACGACAGAACAGGAAGCCTAATAGACCGGCATGGAAGAAGACAAATCATAATCTGACACAGTGGAAAAAGGCAGCACAGATGCCGGAGCAGTAGTGACCCCAGCACAGAGGATATGCACACATGAGGCGACAGGGAAGAGTCCTTCAGAGCAGCAAAGGGAGCAATCGTAGAAATGGGATCATACACACATGACAGGAGCGGAGGAAACCGGGCCCAGCAACTGCGACAACCCAGGACTGGGGATGCCATGAGGAGTGGAAGTGAAAGATGCATCCACTCGCGAAGAGGAAGGAGAGTGCTTATCCAGAGGAAGCAACAGGGAGGACGCAGGATGTCTACATGTGTCGAAAGCAGCCCGGCAAGCAGTGGTAACAACCTTAGAATGAAGAGGAGCAGACTCAGAAACAGGCACAGCGAGTGATGCCGAAGAAATGGTAGTGGTAGTGACAGAGACACTGGACCACACCACAGGCGACAAACACACAGACATAGTACACATGAGACCCGCTGGTGGAGACCAAAACAGCGGATGGAAGAGAAGCGAACAATGGGGTGAGAAGGCGGGCGCAGCGTACAAGAAGCAGCTTAGCTGGCCACTAGAAACCGCAGCTGGTCAGCATACTCATCAATCCCATGAGTGATGGGGGCCAAAATAATATGGCAGCGGTTACCCCCGAAGCGCTTTTACCTTCGGTGCCTTCTTCTTAGACTTGTGGAGCAGATTGAGGTGCAGTTCAGCACCATGTGTCAGACGAACAGCAAGACGGGAGGCAGATGGAGGCTCAGCAGCAGGAACAGCAAAGTGGCGGGGTGGCGCATGCAACGAGGAAATCGTGTGAATACGCCCTTAGTCATGAAGGGTTAGAACATCGTCAGATATAGTAAAAGGAGGTGGCGAAGCACCAGAACTACCAGCTGAGGTAGCAGAAGTAGTAGAGGTGTCAGCCATGGTGAAAGGAAACAAGCAAAACAAGAGAAACAGCAGCTACACAACACAAGTTACACAGGCTGCTCAGCGCTAAAGAGAAAGACAATACATTGACAGCAGAGGAAGAACAATACAGCTGCCACACAGAGGTGGGGGTGATGACCAGTAAAATTAGGCAGCAATAATAGTAACCACAAAATGGCCACCAAAAAGAATACCCCCAACATGATCGCCAATGTAGAATACACAGCACAAAGATAAGCGCAACAGTAAGGCGCACTCTACGAAAAAAGGCAGAACCTGAGAACACAACACAGAGAGAAGGCAAAATAGTGAGAAGAGAAGTGTCGCAAATTCACAGAACAGGACCTGAATAATAATGGCGAACAGAATAACACACAAAATGAGCACTCACTACTTCTAGAAGGCCATCGCCAATCTCTCATACGCCCCCAGAGGTTGTGCTGTCATGAAACCAGAAACCGAAGTCCCCATAACTCATATAGTGGGTGCAACAGAAAATGCAGCCCGACAGACTTGGGGACAAATCATTATGTCAGTGGTGGTTTGCTGTTGTGTATATGTATTAGCTGGGCACCGGGCCCATTTTTATAGCTGATTAACCATTGTTGCTATATTAATAAATATATATGTAGCTGTTATCGGCAAGGGAGTGAAACTCCCGACTGTCGTGTTGTCTGTAGAACATGTTGTAGTGTTGTTAGCAAGTGGCTAGATACTCCTGTGCAGTGTGTCGGTGAGTCCCTACAACCCTGATTCTGATATCACACCTTGCCGCACTGAAAAGTCAGGATCTGGCCCCACTCTTATTCTCTGGTAGTTTCATCTTCATTGTGTTATTTGGGAAAAAGTTACATGTTATTAGTACACTTTCCTGGTGCTAAAAGGCAAACATGAAAACAGGTATAAATACGCCCAAAAGAAGTGCAATATCTGTGTGATAGATGGACAGACGGGTAGAATGAAGTGCAACAGCCGAAACAAGGGTAAAATGGCAGACAATGTGCAACAAGAATTAAAATCAAACACAGCAACAAGGCCAGCAGAAGAGAAGGCCAGCAAACAAACACTCACCACCCGAAAGAATCATGACGACTTTGACAGCAGCAGGCAGTCTCGGTGGTGATGGAGTTCTGGCGGTCACCACTACGTGCAGCACCTCCTGGGCGATGTGCACAGCAGCCAGGGCGGCATCCAACATATCTTCCAGCAGCTGCAAAAGCGGCATCTGCGACTCGGCAAGGAGCGATCCTTGAAACTCTCTAGCGCGACGAAATGGCAGTGAAGAGAAGCACAAACACTCGCGAAACACTAAAGAACAACCCAGGAGGAAACAACCAGAGTTGCATCTACACCAGTTAAATATGCCGAGAGTCGTTCCCCAACCTCATGTGTTTCTACGAGTTAGCTGTTTCAGCAGTGTTTCAATACATTATGTGTGCCAGATGTAACTGAACCCATGACCGTAATCTCAACAGCCTGGCACATACGACACTAAGGCTCTCAGTAAAATATCGATAACACAACATGCCAGAATATATCATGTCTGCCACCAAGAAGAAAACATTGTTTAATTTATTACAGACCATTCACGCTCTTATAGTTCCTCTTTCTACCGCTGGAGGCTGACGTGCAGTATCCGGTTTCGCAGACAGTATTACATTTAATGAAACATTAACTTTAAATGTTCTATGCATAGACTCTTAAGCATTAGCTACCACCTCACATCTAGTTGAACTGGCCCGAAAAATTCTCATTTCGGAGATACCAAAGTTTTTTTTTTACTTTCAACAATAATACATACACCTCTCTACAACTCCATTCTACTCCACTCCGCAGCATCCATTTAGTGTCTCAGTCGCAGCACACATAGTGCGCAATGCCTTGCCGAATAAACCAACCTCGTAAGTCTGATGAGCCTCGGATATGGAAATATTATAAAACTATGTAAAATACACCCTAATACATACTTACCTATTGGAATATGACGAAATGAAGTGTCTCGACATAAAAATCGTCCATCGATATCGCCTTCTGGCTATCTACACTTGCAAATACTTCACCATGGCCATTACAGTTTGCACTCCTCGCTTTATACAGCTACTCATCATCTTTCACTCACGCTCTGGGGAAATTTTCGCTCTTTTCCAGTGCGAAACCAGTGCGTTTATTCTGGCCAGAATAATATTTTTCTAATTTTTTTGTTTCTTCCAGCTTGGTTGCCTGCCGATTTTTTCCTATCCTGTGCTTCCTTTTTTTGATTGTACTGTTAACTGTGTGTGCTCTGTTTTACTTGTATTTACTCCCAGACAATTTTGTTTAATTTCTCCTTTATATGTGTTGTGCCTGGCCTAGGTACGACCTATTTGGGAGGTGGATGGTGGGTGCCTGCAATGGGCTGCACCAGGCGAAGCTAAAACTGGGCGCTGCTGCTTCGGGTCGAATCCTAAACCAACACTCCTATCACTTCCCCTGTTTCTGCACCTATTCAGACACCCCATCTCACTTATTCTCGCCCGCCTTCTCAGGAGTCGCTTTCTCAACGGATCCTTCATGCCCTTGATCGCCAATCCTGTTCTGTGCCTGCTTCCACCACTGCTGTATGCCACTTCGATCCCCTTGGCCACAGCGTCACTGCCCTTCTGGTCGTCATCGGGGTGTTTCTACGGCTTCCAGCTCTTTTGCATTCTCTCGTTATGGCTCCACAACTATCAACAACTCTGTGGCGAGAAGCCAGGAGCGTTCGCCTGCTTGTTCTCATCACTCTTCCGATTCTGAACCCTATCTCTCGTTGCTAGCCATCAATCATTCTCAGGACACGCCTTTCTTACCTCCTGCTTGCACTTCCATCTTCTTTTGCTCCATCTTCATCTGCTCTGTCTTCTGCTCCATTACTTGTTGACCTCTCTTTGCCACCTCCTGATTTGCAACAAGTCCAAGAGGGCCGTTTGTTGCTGGAAGATTAGCTTCGTTCTCTCTCTCTCTCTCTCTCTCCCCCTCCTGGCTCACCTACTGCTGTTTGTATTCGCCATGGACTCCTCTAGCTTTGTGCTTCTCATGTGCCTACCACTGCCACTGTTGACTCCGCTACTTCACTCTCTGCCTCCGTTCCTGTGCTTCTGCTCTTTTTTCTGCTGCGCCTTTCCCCACATTCACTCCGTCCTTGCTATTGCCTCCCTCAAGTTCATCCACCATTGTCTCCATCATCCCAACCCCTATGTCCGCCTGCTCGCAGAAACCCCTCCCATTTCCATTCACCCTCGCAGACCTCTCTTCACCGTCGACCACCTCATCACTTCCTCTTCCAACGATGACGTCCTCGCCGTCGCTGCCAGGACGCCCGACGGATGACGACGGCCCAGCCCACGTTTCACGGCAGCCACTGCCGACTGAAGACATCCTCTGCCTCCGACCGACCATAGTTCATTACCGCCGACTTTATACTTCATCACCTCACCTGTCTTCACCTGGATCACCACCCGCCTCCACTGCTGTTTGCCTACTGCCGTGGGACATCCCGCCCTGCCTTGAGTGCAGGTCAACAACTCCCTCCATCACCCTATTGACAAGCAGCCCGCCATAGTTTTCTCCCCCCAATTAAGTATAACTCTCACGTCATGCTGGTGTCGGAAAGGATAATTTGAATTTATAAGATTTGTTTACACTATTAAAGACCTGTTTGCCACCCAATCTTTTGGACGGGCTAAGGAGCTACTCCTCGCCCAATTAAAAAAAAACTAAAGAATTCCGTGGAGGGGAACATTTGATGCATCTTTAAGCAATTGTTTGTTGTGCACAGTGCTCGCGCTAGGCCGGTAACACACAACACAGTTCATTTTCATTTCTTCACCACAGGTAGCCTCCCACATCGTTCGGAAAAATTTTAACTGACTAAGGAAACATTCAACGTCTTCTCTGGCACTCCCTCCTTGCTCCACGGTAGACATTTATGTGACCTCCGAGCTTGCATCTCCTCCGATTTCTCATGTGCTTCGGTAGAGGAGGGGAAGGGTCACCCGCGCGAGTCGCCGGATAGCCAGTTTGCGTCGCTCCTACATTTCCCCGGCCGTCGCCAACTATCTAAGTTTCTTCATTATACGTCAGACTTCGTGCTTGTACACAAGTGGTGTTTTGCGGAGGTAAGTTAAGGGAATGAAGGAATTTTTCTACTGCATTTCTTGTACTCAGATACTTTATGAATTACCTTTTTAATTTGAATGTTTACATGTACGACATCAAGTTACACTTCATCATAACAATTGAATATATATTACATTTTTAAAATATAAACATATAATACACTATTCTACCAAACAATTTCACTGTTCAACAAACATTTTATACTGAAATGCAGGACAGCGCGAATGCATTCTCAACTACCAAAAATTACACGACTGAGTTTCCCACATTTGGGGGTGTGTTTTTTTGGTGTTTTTGTTCATGCTGTGCGGTGTAGAGAACTGTGTCATGCAAGGTGGGGAAAAGGCCAACTCCACTGTAAGCGCTACTGGCCATCTTAATCTAATTTTATTACTAATATCTAGTTAATACTGGGAGACTCTTAGTCCCAGTTTATTATTGTTCTGTGGAGGCGGTGGCAATGAAAGCAGTGTCATTGGCATAGAGAGGCAGTTCAGCCTGTCTAGGGGTTGGCATCAGGTTTATAAAGATGGTAAACAAGAGTAGGCTCAGGGTCGATCCCTGCGGTACTCCTGCTCTGATCGGCTGTGGGGGCGAGAGCTCATCTTCCACTTGCAGGCGGAAAGTCTAGCCTGCGAGGAAGGAACAGAGCACATGAGGCCCATCGCCCTATTTCGGTTGCGAGGTCGTGAAATACTGAGTCAAATGGCTTCTCTAGATCAAGTAGCAGGATGCCCCCGATTTTCCCTTTGGCAAGACCGCTTTCGAGCATCCAGGTTGTTCTGGCCAGTGCATGTACAGTGGAGTGTTTTGGTCGAAATCCATACTGGAAGCGCGGAAGATGGTCGTATCTGGTTACCACGCGAAGCAGGCGAGTGAAGATAATCTTATCGCACACTTTAGAGACGCAGCTCAGTAGAGAGATCGGCCTATACAACCCTGCATGATGAAAAGGGGGGGGGGGTTTCCATGGTTTCGGTATTGGGACGACGATTGCTTCCTTCCAAACCGCTGGGTAGTGACCTAAGATAAATGTGGCCTTGATGATCCGGGTGATTTGAATTACAGCTTTTCGGTTGAGTTCACTGAGAAGAGCATTCGGGATTTCGTCTGCTCCTGAAGCTGTTCTGGCTTTCAGTGTACCAAGTATTTTCAGTTGTTATCTGGGGGTGACAAGCCGAATGTCGGGTAGTTCAGGCTTCGGAGGCATGGTGACCTTCAGTGGCCAGCAACGTTCTTTCATATTGTCGGAGTCATCAGAGAGACTCGTGGAGATTCGCCTGGGTGTGAAGGTGGCTAGAAGGTGGTTGGCTAAGACTTCTGCTTTTTCTCCGCTTGAGAAGGCTAGATGCCCACCAGCTTGCAAGGGGGGATGACGGTCGGATGCTCTTCAGCTGCCTCACGCAGTACCACACTTTGTGATTGTTGTGGATGACTGATTGGAGCGTTTCGAGCTGCGTGTTCATTTGCCATTTCGTGAACTTGCGCCTGCATACTTTGCGTAGGACTCTATATAATGCCTTGTACACTAATTGGCGGCTGTTCTGCCATTTCTGGCGGGCACGATTGTGCATGACGAATAGTGTTCGCAGCAGCGGTGGAAGTGGCTTTTGACCATCTCGTGGACGTTTGGTCGGGATGGTGTTGTATCAAGCGCTGCTTACTAGTTCCGTGAGGGCAGTAACTGCTTTCTCTAGATCTTGTGGAGTATTAAAGTGGACTGTCAGGTCGACTTCTGCGTTTATCTGTGCCCTAAATTGCAGCCAATCAGCATTTGCGAAATCATACCGTGGTTTGATATCTACTGCATTGGGGATGCACTCTAGTTTACTGGACATGGGAAAGTGGTCGGAGGTACCAGTGTAGTAGACTTTCACCTTCCGAAAAGTTATGCCAGGCCGGGCAACGGAAAAGTCCAGCACTTGGGGGTGGCGATTTTGTGCGTATGGGACATACGTAGGTTCTCTAGGATGGCAGATGGTGAGATGGTGGGTTGTTGCGTACCCACGGAACTGCGGACCCATCGGTTCGTGCTGGGACAGTCCCAGTCTTGATGCGTAGCATTAAAGTCGCCACCCCATAAAAACTTGGAATGTAATGTTCGATGGCTTCCAGGTCTTGTGTTGGGAGTCTTCTGTCTGGGGTTATGCACATACACACTATTGTGATATGGTTTGATTCCCCTGCGATTGTGGTGACCACTGCTGCGATTAGTTCCATGTTCGGTAGACCACTTTTCTGGTGCCGGATGTTGTCGCTAATGATGATGGCTACACCGCCGCCATCCCTTAGGCCTATCTCGTCGGTATACTCAATACCCCAGGACAGTGAGATTGATTGTTCCACTAAGCCAGGTCTCTGTGAGAAGGAAAACATCTATGCAGAGATCGATGAGAAGATGGAGGAGCTCATCGATCTTGTGGCACAGGGAGCATGTATTCCAGGTACATACAAATGCAGTGCAGATGGCCTGAAAAAGTATTTCCAGCTTCTGCATGGGATCTCTCGCTTCTTTAAGTTTGGCTAGGGTTTGCCGAACGATGGGGAAGAATCGTTTGAAGAGTTTGTACATCCCTTGATTTCTGCAAAGGGAGAGCTTTCAGGGTCCGTTGCTCACTCCAATTGCGGCTGACGGGACTGTGAGGATGACGGTCCACGCAATTTCTGTGAATATTGTGTTCCGCTGGTGGATTGGTGGCCATCTGCAGCGGCATTTGGTTGTTGATGCATTTGCCAGGCCGATTTCTTGGGCAATTTCAGCTCTTGAAATTCGGCTGGGTTGAGTGTGAATCCAGGTTTGGGCTTTGGTGGCCTGTTTGGTTTGTCATTGTTCATATTGTAGGCGAGCGGTGCAATCTTTGCTGCCGCCAAGATGGGCCTCTCCTCAGTTCGTACATGTCGGTGGGGTTGATCGTGGTACTGTGCACTCGTTTGACCAGTGTTTTCTGGCACACTTGAAACAGGAGAACTACCTGCCACAGTCGTTGCCATTGTTCTCATACTCTTGGCATCGTCGGCATTGTTGAGGACCTAACTGCCGGTATTTTTCAACTGACATCCTGTAGATGTTAATGCATGTGAGTTTCATTATGGAGGCTGTTTGATTCGTCCTTTCCAGTGTGACCTGGAATTTGCGAAATTTGAACGGGTTTTCTCATTTACATTCGAGTTGCTGTACTCGTACTTGGTAGCCAAGGTGTTCCAGTTCTTCTTTTATTTCCTCTATTTGCATGTCTGAGGGGAGGTTGTTGATAACCACATTCATGTTACGGTCTTCTGGGATTGGGCGGGTGAGTGGCTGAGCTTGTTTGGAAGTCAGGAATTCCATCATGGTTTATGTTGGCAGGGAAAAAGTTTGTTTCCTGCCTGTTCATTTTCACTGAGAAGTCACATAAGTGATTTCTCATGACTCGGAGCTCAGAAGAGGTGAATGTGGCTTGGCGAAAAATTCCAGGAATTCTTCGTGGTTTTTCCTGCGTGTTGGTGTTCGTGATAGTTTGGCCTTTTGAGCTTGAATTCTGTTGCGCGCTCCCTGTCGCCTGTGGAAAAGTGGCAGCTCCCTGTATAGTTGGCTGATGTGCTGTTCGCGGTTTCCCTTTGGCAGTGAGCCAAGTATTTGTTCTGTCCCTCATTGGGATTTTTGCTGGGTTTGCGAGCCAGGAGAGGCTCTTTGCCATTTCTTTGACAGCAGTGTTGAGGTTGTCGAGGTCTTGCTAGTTTGTGATTGGATATCCGTGTCGTCGTTCACATTCTGGAGGGAACTGAATCTGTTATGTTGCGGGATGCCTTTTGCCGCTTGGTACTGGTGTTGTCTTGGAGGTGGCATTTTTGTTCCATCGTTTGTGTTCGATCGTGTTAACCAGCCTCTGAGCCGAAACTTTCGTAAAAGTTTCGCTCATGTAACATGGGCTCGGAACCTGCCACAGAGCTGGACGACTGTCGACGTGGTTCAGTCTATTGCTGCAGAGTGGCGCTAGTAGCGCTGTTCCCTACTTGCCTGTAACTCGCGATGTGGTCAGTAGGTAGTATGGCTTGTGCATCTCCTTCTTTTGTCAAGTTTTCATCCTTCACTGATCTGGAGTTCTGTTTGACAATCTTTTTAATGGCACCAGAGTTAATACCGAGTTGCCTGACTGGTATTTTGGAGGACGAGTTTTCCTTTGTTTTGTGTTTCGTGTTCGGTGGTGTGTGTGAACGGTGTTCATTATCAGTCTACATTTCTTGGGTTTTGTCTAGATTATCGCCATAAGAAATAATTTATGTACCTGCGGAGTATGTGTTGTGTTCTCTTACAGAGTCCCTGTGATTTACACCTAAATTAATTTCGTCCTGATGCCTGTTTTCCCTGTGTTTCACTGTGGTGTCTGGAATTTTATTTTTTCAGATTCAGGTTCTTTTCCCTGTAATCTGGTCGGAATATATGTGCCAGATTGATTCCCGGTTGAAGTTTATTAGGTATTGGCTTCCTCTGAGAACTTTTTCAGAAAACATTCCACCTGAGGTGACGTTTGTGTTCGCGTCTCCTCGAATTTCTCGGGCGCAGTGGAGAGAAGAGGGAGGGATTGTAAAATTTCATTTGCAGTGTCCGTGTTCATCCAGGACACGTTACAGATGTCTTGTACACTTGTATTATGAAGTACACGACTCGTGGAGTCCTCGTAGCATTCATTTCCCAATCTTCGAAAAGTCCCACGACATCGGATTCCCGCCCGTCGTGTTCCAGTGGAGAGTATTAATTGCGCGCGCAGCATGCGGAACTAGCTCCGGGCTGGCCGACTGACGATCGCGAATGCATCTCCTAAGATTTACAGGGCACGGGGCTGAAGCAGAAGGGGGGAGTACATAGTCTAGGGTGCGAACGCGATGCAAGTCTTCTTCGTCTGATGCATCGGCTTTCTGGGGGGTGGGGGAAGAAAATTCCCAGCACGGTCACAACCTAGGTGTGAGGCGCCCTAAACGATGGCAGGCTGCAGAGATGACGAGTCCCTCCACAGCCCGCAAAAGTGTTTTCCCTACCCCTTTAGTTACACTCTAATGCTATCCCTAGATAACTAAGCCTTCTACTGGGTGCCATATCAATCGCTTACATATCTCCACGGACGGACTCTACCACAAAATGACCACCATGGGGGAACCCCTGCTTGATCAGGGTAGCTGCTACTATCACTCCTGGTAAATCCTTCACTGCTGCTCTTTCTAGCTCCTACAATCAGTCCTCTCCACTCTCTTCCTCAAATCTCGACAGCACTGGACAAACTCATCTCCCTGCTAAAATACATCCTGGACTGGTTCAGAAAACTATATATTTGCAAAACAATACAGAAACTTAAATCAGTCATTCGAAACTGCCAAAAGTCTGGCAGACAAGTGCGAAATTCTCATACTTGGTTTCTAACAATCTTCGGTGTCTGCAACACCTTCACCCAACCTGACATATCCAACCTCAACCCACTTTAGTCCTGTCATCCATTTTCATCTGGAACGCTCTCCAGAAATACGACAACTCCTCGACAAACATCATCCACTAATTTTCGGCATCACAGAGACCTGGCTGACTCCCACAATAATTTTTTATATTCCAAGATACACATACCACCATTCCGACAGGGAAGCAGCTACTCATGTCAGAGTCTCTTTCCTCATCAAAAATGGCACCCCACACTATCGTAAATCCATTCCTCCCCTATCTGGCATTGAGGCCATATCAGCTGGCTTCACTGGTTTCCTTCCTGCTTTCACCTTCATCATCTGTTACATACCTCCTCATGGTCCCTTTCCTACTCATTTCACTTAAACACCTGTCCCTGCTAGACCAAAATGTAATCATTGCTGGAGACTTCATGTTAGCTGGGGTTGCCACACCACTACTTTCCGAAGTAGAGGCCTCCTCAACTTTGTCTGTTCTGCTAATCTCGTGGTGTACGCTCCACACACACACCTACATTCTTCTCGCCACGAGAGAACTTTCTTCCATCTAACCTAGATCTCTTCATTGCTTCTCAAAATATTCAACTCTCGCATGTTCGTACCATCACACATCTGGATTCTGATCATCTCCCAGTTTCTACTGAAATCACCTCTACCAAACGGCATATCGCACTCACGACTCCGCATACAACTTTCACAAAGCAGACTGGAATAACTTCAAAACACACTGGACAGTTACATTGAGCTCACAGCAGTTCCTCGCACTGCAGATGAACTAGACATCGCTGTTTTGAAATTCACAAAAGCCATTCTCACTTTTGCCAATAAACATAATCCAAAGCTTCATCCACTGAAAGCTGGTAACCCATTCCCTCATCAACTTCGATCACTCATTCTCCAAAGAGACAGACCTATTGAGTGATGCCAACCTACACGTTCATCTGACAATCTCGACGACTTCCATTCACTCCGTCGCCAAGAAAATGGGCGATCTCTTCTTGGACGTCGCAACAACAGGCCATCAAATTACAATCCCTTCTGGTAGCCAATGGCACCGCATAGCAATATATTAGATAATTCTGCCCCACACCCAGAACCATCCTTCCATTGTTCATGCCGGCTCGACTATCGATTCTCCTTGCAACAAAATGCTACACACTTCTCTTGCACTTTTCGTTCACATCTTCCTCCTCTTCGATACCCTAGCAGTTAATTTGCCAATCTGATGTTCACCCCAGACCCCAGTCCACCCATCGAGGTTCGCCTACTTTGCCACACCATGAGAAGTCGACTCCACAATCCAAATAAGGTCCGTTTCTCAGTTGCCTCAGGAGCCGATATAGTCGCAGCATGCCTCCTACGATCACTCGCCCACAAGGGAACAATTTACTTCACACTCATAATCAATGCCATCTTTCTTACATGTCATTGCCCCACATTCTGAAACATGCCATAGTCATTTATGCTCCAAAACATGACTCACTACCAGAATCATTCTATCTCGCCTCACTCACAATATTGAAGATCTCAACATACTCCCACATACTCAGTTTGGATTTTGTAAGTGCCATTCAGCTCTCCATGCCACGGGCATTGCTATCGACACAATCACACAAGGTTTCAACACTCACAAACATTCCATCTTCATTCTGCTTGATATTGCCATTGACTCCATACATCATGCTGCCCTTCTCACCAAATTTCGACAATTCCACTTATCAGAACATATAATTTCTGCTATTCATGGCTTTCTCACAAATCACTGTTTTTCAGTACGCATCGACAACTCCCTATCATCACCTCTACATATTCACCCTGGAGTTCCCCAAGGGACCCTACTAAGTCCTACCATCTTCTCCATTTTCCTAGCTGATCTTACACAAATTCCATCCATGCAAATCTTACAGTACACATGGTATGGCCCTCCTCACAGGTGAAGAAGCTCATATTGTTGTAGCCAGATAACAAAACACAGTTCGTACAATCACTTCATATTTTCAGCGCTGGGGAGGTGCACCTAACCCCAAAAAATCAACAGCTGTATTTTTCACCAGAGTAGGAAACCTCCACCACCACCGACCATGTAAGGCCAAAAACTCTGATGGAATTCCTCTGTTCGCTACCTCGGTCTTCACCTTGACTCCACATTAACATGGCACACTCACGTCGCCATATCCATCGCCAAAGCTAAATCCGCATTGTATGCCCTCCGACCAGTTATTTCACGTACTTCTCCCATCTCACAATCTATCCACATCCAACTCTGACAAGCTCTTGTTCTTCCGATTCTGTTCTATGGTGTTCCTGTGTGGGCACACATTCATCCTTCATTCTGTCCTGTCATTGCAACATTCAACGAAGGTCTTCGTCCTCACAGTCGCCTCCTGGACTTCACCAACACCGTTCCTCCCTAACCCTCATCCTTGCAGCAGCTGACTCCTCCCCATCTATCCTGAGTGCAGTTTGGGAGGGCTGCCTTGAGGCACATTTCTTGTGCGGGTAAAGGCCATTTCGTTATAATATTTTTCCTAATTCGGGTGATTTTCTCCTTTTCTTAGAGTCGGTGATCTCCAATTCATCCTTAATTTAAGTTCACCTCTCCTATGTTCCTTGTACATATCTCATTCTAGTTTGTGTTCCATTATCTGTACATGTTCATTCATTTCTCTTGTTTATATTGTATATTATTGATATCACCTTTGTCATTTCCATTTTAAGTTCAGTCACCCCTATACATTGTATACAGATCACTTGAGCATTTCATCCCTTGATATACAATATCATGTTTAATATTAAGCTAGATTTAAGTTTCTGTACATAGTCATAGTTCCTTTTCCTGCATAATGTTCATATATGTTTTTCTACATATGTTTGTAAATATGTGTGTAAATATTTCTGTAATTACATTTCTGTAGATAGTTCATGTTAATTTTGTGTACCATATAAGATGTACATGATGTGTAAATATTATAGATTGTAAATTTTCAATTGCTGTTCACCTAAATTTAGCTGTTTACAGGTTTTTCATGTTTGTCCTGTAAATCTGATCTTTAATTGTATTGTTTTCTATATATTAGCTGATAAGTTTTCAATTTTAATTGTAAGCTCAAGAGAGCAATTGGTTTTCTTGGAGTGGTCTTTGTTTTATGTGCTGACAATTGTACGTATGTACATAATTTTTTGGAAGGTCTGAATTGAATAAATTGACAAAAAAATTGCACTTCAGTTGCGTTGGCCTCAGCAATTACCCCAAATGGGGAGCGTAATTTTTGGTAGTCGGGACTACGTTTGTTGTAGTCGGGACTACATTTGTTTTGGTAGTCGGGACTATGTTTTCGATGTATTGGTGTTAAAACATTTCAGTGTATTGCAATGTTTAGAAAGGTGTTACTTGTTTTATGTGTGGAATGGAGCAAATAGTACTTGGTTTTATTAAAATGTTTGTTGAACAGTGAAATTGTTTTGCAGAATAGCGTACAAGATATTTATATTTTAATAATGTAATATACATTCAATTTTTATGATCAAGTGTAACATAATGTTCTACATGTAAACATTCGAATCAAAAAGTAATTCATTAAGTAACTGAATACAAGAAATTTCCCAGAAAAAAATCCTATATTCCCTTAACTTACATCCCCAAAACACCATTTAAGTACAAGCAGAAAGTCCGATGTATAATGAAGAAACCTTGATCGCCGGCGATGGCCAGAGAAGTGCAGGAGCGTCGCAAAACAGGCTATCCGGTGACTCGGGCAGTGACCCTTCCCCTCCTTTCCCGCAGCACATGAGAAATCGGAGAAGATGCAGGCTCGGAGGTCACAAATGTGTGCCGTGGAGCAAGGAGGGAGTGCCAGAGAAGCCGTTGAATGTTTCCTTAGTCAGTTAAAATTTTTCCGAACAATGTGGGAGTCTGCCTGTGCTGAAGAAATTAAAATGAACTGTGTTGTGTTACCGGCCCAGTGCGAGCACTGGGCACAACAAAAAATTGCTTAAAGACTCGGCAAATGTTCCCCTCCACGGAAATCTTTTGTTTTTTTTTTTTATTGGGGCAGGGAGTAACTCCCCAGTCCATGCAACATATAGGGTGACACATACGCCTTTATTAGAGTACACACATCATACACATAGAAATCACTCTTTCCGACACCAGCATAACCCTGAGAGCTTTACATGATGGGGGAAAGAAACTATGGTGGGCTGCTGGGTAATAGGGTGGCGAGGGGGAAAGGCGATGATGTGCACTCCAGGTAGGGCGGCACATCCCACAGCAGCAGGTGAAGAGCATCGAAGGCAGGCAGTGATCCAGGTGAAGACAGGTGAGGTGAAGAAATATTCAGTCTGCAGCGATTAACTGTAGGCAGTAAGTGGCAGATGAGGTCATCTGTTGGAGACGGCTGCTGTGGAACATGGGCTGGGCTATCGTCATTCACCGGCCTCCCTGGCAGCAGAGACAAGATCTTCATCATCGAAGGAGGAGGCGACGAGGTGGTCTATGCTGAAGAGAGGTCGACGAGGGTGAGTGGAAATGGGAGTGAGCGATATTGTGGTGATGCTCGACAGCAATGTCATTAGCGGCCACAGGAACAGTAAAGTAAAAGGCTGTAAAAACCTCCACAGGAGATAAATAAAAGTAAGGTAAAAAATAGAATAAATTCCTTAGGAGGCAATACCAAAATAATATAAAAGGTAAAAACGAACAGGAGGCTAGAGACATTCACGAAAACAATAAACAAAATACTCCAGAGGAGCAAAAACACAAGAACAAAAGAACAAATCACAACACAGTAAAAAGACCCATTGCACATAGAAAACGGAGGACACAGCTATAGACATACCCACATCACACAGCGTTCGCCTTAGGTCATTGGAAGACTCAAAGTGCGACGAGCCTGGCCATACCTGCTACACTCTAACAAAATGTGCCGCAGGCATCACACTCAGGAGGGGTTCACCACAAAGCAGGTTCTTGAGTTTCAGACAAGTGTGCCTGATGCAAAGGCGAGAAAGTGCTACATTGTACCTGCGGGTACATGAAACAGGACGAGCACAAACCGGCATGTCGGAGATGGCCCATAACTTGTTGGACAGCGGGAGAGAAGTCCACTCCCGCTGCCAAGCATGCCAGACATAGCCACGAACCGCATGCAGCACATCTCACACAGGGACACAAGGAATGACAAAGTGAAAGGCTGAATGTCTCCTTAGCCACCATATCCACAGCTTCGTTGCTAGGGATGCCCACGTGCCCTGGAACACAGGAAAACGCGAACACCAATGTGCACAGCCTCCGCCAGCTTCTCCCGGATCATGGGAAGAAATAAATGGATGAGTAGTGGCCATGCAAGATCGAATGGCTGTCAAGGCACTCATCGAATCGGAGCACACAAGGCATTTACTGTGAAACCCCCTACAGATAAAACACAGCACTTGAAAAAAGCAAAAAGCTCAGCAGTTAAAACACTGCAAGACAGATGAAGTCGAAAAAAGTACTGAGAAGTACGAATCACGAAAGTGCACCCGGTTGTAATATCCAATATAGAACCACCCATAAATCAGATAGTAAAACTACCGAAAACAAAAGACACAAGATCAACAAAAAGGCCCTTGTAAACGAAAGGAGTGGTTAGCTTAGGAAATTCTGCTAGGTCAAGGCACACCTCAACCTGCGTTGTCAGCCACATCTGTTCACTGCGAGGCAGAGGGGACACACAGGCATATCATACATTTCCAGTGTATGGGCAAATTGGACAGATGCTGGCTGATGAGAACCTGGCTTAGTGGAGTACAACCGTTCATTGGGTGGATGAAAAAAGGCAGTGTGGGGAAGGTGCGAACAGTCCGAATGCACCCGCACACCATAAGAAAGCAAAAATTGGTAATGCCTGTAAAGGAGGGGAGTTACACCAGCCACAGCACAAAGGCTAACAACCAGGCTTGCGCGAAAAGCCCCAGTCGGAATGTGTATAACAGCATGGCGAACACTAGCTTATGATTTCAGATCATATGGCCGAGAAGAAGAAAAATCGGCAGTGCCATAGTCGAGTTTGCTGCAGACTAGGGTACGATAAAGTCGAAAAAGGGTGTCTGTTTCAGCACCCCAGTTATGACCACTCAGAGTTTTCAACAGGTTCAAGTCCCTGACACAGCAAGACTTCGGGGACTGAATATGACTCCTTCATTTGAGCTTACTATCAAACAAAAGGCCGAGAAACTTTATGGTACGACATACAGGCAAAAGAGAGCCATACTAAAGCACCTCGGGAGAACATAATTCGCCATGTTTTCTACATAATTGGACCACCTGCATCTTAGCAGTGGAAAAGTGGAAGCCACAGCTGTCTGTCCAATCGCAAAGGCGGTGGACGGCAAGATTTACCTGACGTTCTGCCATGCCCAGAGATGCAGCACAACAGAAGGTATCAAAGTTGTCAATATACAGCGCACATCCCACAGGTGGTCGAACGACACACACACACAATTTCATTGATGGCAACAGTAAACAGGGTAATACTCAATATGCTACCCTGTCGCACATCGTTCTTTTGGACAAACTCCTGGGAATAGAAATCACCTGCGAACCCTGAAGGTACGGAAGTATATAAATCTCTGTATGAAACCATGGAGATAAACCATGGAAACCCCAAATGGACAGCTGTCTCAAGATACCAAGTCGCCATGTTGTGTTGTATGCTTTCTCCAGATCAAATAAAACAGCAAGGAGGTGGTGCATTTGTAAAAAAGGTAGAAGGTTGGTTATGTTCCTCATCTGAGCAACGAAAATGGACACCCACCATCTCGCATGTCTCCTTGATGGCTCGAAATATCTGCAAAGTACTAGCCCAATGCATCTGCTATATTTGTCCCCTTGGTAACAACATTGTTGTTTACCCAAAGGAAGGAAACCTGTGTTACAAAAGATTGTCCACACCGCTTCTGAACACTGTCCCATATAAACTTACTGGTAGCATGTGCCGTGAGCGACGAAATGAAGTCTCTCCAGGACTTCTGCTGCAATCCTTGATGATTCGTCGGGCATGAGCCTGACAGACTCAGACGCTTTAGTGCTCACCCCACTCAAGCTAAAATGGAGATCTTCTAAGTACACATCATGGAGCATGGACAGACTCCCTGCTTTTGTCCCTCCACCAAGGAACGTGCCTATGACCACAAGGTGAAGATTGGGGGATAGCAGACCCCCCAGCTGACACAATAATAGAATTGAAAAGTTCCATTGCCACATTCACATCAAGAGGAACCACAACAGGGAAGTGAGGGAACACTGGAAATGGGCCCGGTCTGCTTTCTTAAGCACCCAGCAAGGTGGTTTGGGTGGTGCTGTAAAAGAAACATGATTTATCACGATTGTAATATGGTTACTGCAACAGATATCTGGGTAGACAGGCCAATCAAAGTGGGTGACCAAAGCTGGGCTACAGAAGGAAAGGTCGATGCAGGATAATGTGCCAATGTGGGTGGTGAAATGTGTAGGAGAACTAGTGTTCAACAGGGCAACATATGATCTGGTGAGCCACGACTCTACCACACGACCCCGGCCGTCCCTGTGGTCGGAACCCCAGATTTGATTGTGAGCACAGAAGTCTCCAACAATCAAAAATGGATGTGGGAGCTGAGAGGAAAGGACCGCAAAATCCGCTTACCTTACACACATTTTGGGGGTACATCTACACTACAAACAGTGACAAACGTACCAAAGGCAACAGCTTCGTGGTAAACAGAATCCTTCACCACAAGACAGACGACTTCACAGGCACTATCTATCAACACGTTATCCAGGCGGCAGAATGTGTGACCTCGAAGGAAGACTGTATACGTGGGCCGAATGTGCATTTCCTGAAGGCAAATGTCTGTAGGGGTGAGGGAAACTAGTTCATGATTATTGAAATCAGTTCTTTAGTTCTTCATGATTATTGAAATATCCTCGGCAGTTACACTGAAAGAGGGACATAAGTTATGAACAGAAAGTGTGCAGAAACATCATCTTCAATTTCCCTCTGTCTGCTAATCACTGGTTTAAAGCCCTCTGAGCCTTCGCCATTGTTGTAAGAATCAGAATCAACTGTCATCGCAGATTCTTGCTCTGTGGAATAAGGACGGCGAGGGGGCAAGCTGATTTAATCCCGCTAATCACGGTCACTCGCAGGAAGGGACATGACAGTCGAAGTCTTTGGCTTGTATATTATTTTCACAGCAGCCTCCTGACATGATTTGCTAACAGCGGACGGTTTGGACAGTTTCATTTCTGCTGGACTACCCTGTGTATCAACAGACATAGTCCGGGTCATCTGGAGTACCTGTGGCTTCGGAGTACTCACAGTCAAGTCAGTCTGTGTAACCACATCGACTTTCTGTGTACACGAATCAGTGACTACTGGACGAGCAGTGGCAGCAATGTTGTGAGACACAGAAGGCTTTGGGCCTTGGAGAGCATGAAAACGTATGCAGGGGTCAACAAAAGAAACCTTGTCTGTGACCCGGGTCCACTGAACAGTCTGCTTCTCCTGGTACACAGAGAACTCCTTCTACCAGACAGGATAACCTTTGCAACAGTTCACACATTGCACATACTGCAGTGTCTTGCTGCACTCGGAAGTATCTGTATGCAGTGGGTCAGCACACTTTGAACAAGCTGGTGAATTTCATCATGTTGCAGAAGAATGAACAAACTGTTGGCAGTTGTAGCAACAGAGAGGAACATAAATGAACAGCTTAACATGCACATTCAAGTACCCTACTTTGATAACGGAGGGAAGATTATGCGCACCGAAAGTCAAGATGAGAGTAGCGGTAGGTGACTTGACACCATCAGTTGTCTGTAGTACATAGCGAACAGTTGTGACATACTGTGTTTGTAGCTCACTGAGAATATCTTATTCTGGGATGTGAATCAATTTGGGACACCCGATAACGCCCTTGCTGGAGTTCAGGGACACATGGGATTTGACCTCAACAGGACAACCAAAAAACATGATGTAGACATAGACTTACGGACTGCACAATCACAATCCGAGTCACTTCCAGTATCATTGCAGTGTCCTTTTAAGTGACTGTTAAGTGTGCCACCCTTGTGGGAAGTGCTTTTGGAAGCCCTGGTGTAGAGCCATGGTGAAGGCCCCCATACTAGGTCTCGTCGGCCTCATCCTGCCGTTCGGGGGGGGAGAGAAAGAAAAGAAGCAGGCAGTTAATACACCTCATGGGCTGTGCTGTTAGAAGGGTGGCCAACCTCTCACAGACATAAGGAGTACATAGGAACAGCTACCCTTCGCCGCCATTCACTGCAAATTACTGCCCCAGTAGCACACAGAAGTGTACACCAGGGCAAACCAGGGGCAATTCGTCATCCTGAGCGAGGCCGGTTTTATTCCCCTACCTGGGAAAACAACCCAGGCTCCCCCCATAGAGGACACCCTTGGGTGCCAGTTTAGGGGACTTGTGGTTAATTACACCGACCTATGTACAATGGTAACACCACTTCCTGGCAGGCTTGGGCACATGGGCTAGTCGGCCATGACACCCTTCCTGCCAAGAAGGCACCAATTGGCGCTATGTAGGTGTACATTAACATGGACACATGCTCTGCGCCTGTAATTGCCTGCTGGTTCAGTGAGAAGGGTTCGCTAGACCATCTCTAACAAAGATACACCACGTATGGTCACACAATTCGGAGGTAGCACTCATTCGCGAGGACAGGCCCTAATTAGGAAGGATATTACCCTGGCTTGAGACGGTACTGTAGAGAAGGAAGAAGCTATGGGACCTGGTGAGATGGAAAGAGAAAGGATTATAAAAGAGTAGAAACAAAGAAAGAAGCATGAGATGGTGGTCCGAACAAATTGCAGATCCCGACTGCGTCCCGATTAGTCGCCTCTTACCACAAGCACAGGGTGGCTGTGGTGGTATTCTAATACTCCACCACCACACATGTGGGGGGTGGTAGGGGGTTCTGCGAGTAGGCGGACCTAGGGATTCGGATGGCGATGACAACAATGGATGAATGTGATGGAAGCTATGGCGAGGACGGAGTGAATGTGGGGATGTGCGGTACAGCTAAACAGCATCTGACGGAAGGTGGAACGGGGAATACCAAGAAGAAGGTGAAGGCCAAGGAAGAAGAAAGTGAAAGGGCGAAGGTTATAAAGATGAGTGGGCCCAGGCGGGTCCGGCATAGGTCAAGCGGGGAAGGGCGAGAGAGCAGTAAATGGTAATGCAGATTAGGAGAGAAGGGCGAAGTAGGGCGGCCAATATCGCAATGATCGAACGGAAAAGCAGGAGACAGTGGCATCGAAGTTAGGGACGAGCATCGAGTTGTGGTCGAAGGAAAACACCAAGGTAACGGATGGTAGGGGACCAAGGAATGGGAGTGGTGGCGAGAGAGGGAGGGTGGAGACCTGCAAGGTGGTAGCAAGAAAAAAGAATGGAGGAGGATTTCAAAGAGTGTGGGCGATACCATGGGACAAGAACTGGGAGCGAAGGGAGGAGAGGCCGTGACTCAGACACTCACCGAGCAGACGTTCAAAAATGGAAGAAGCAAGGAGGCAGGTGTCGTCGGCATACTCTACGAGGAAATATGCTGGGGGGAGAGGAGAGGTCGGTAATGTGGAGGGCGAACAGGAGAGGGCTGAGAATGGTGTTCTGAGGGTCGCCAGCAGTGATAGAGCGAGGTTGGGAGAGGAAGGAGCGACCATCCAGGTACGAGCAGAGGAGGAAAACAAGGTGAGGAAGGAAATTGGTGGCGGCAAGGTGGGAGATGAGTTGGGAGAGACGAATGGAATCGAACGCACGGGCGAGGTCGAGGAGCGCCATGCCCATGTGTTGCCGCCTGGAGAATTCGGAGACCACCAAGAGCTCAACACGTGCGATGGCGTGGAAGGTGGAGTGGTGGGGAGGAAGGAGGCCGAGGGAGTCTACAGCCAGAAGGAGACATGAGAGGATGACCTGTTCGGTGACCGCGGAGAGAGAATGGCTGTTGGACGAAGGAAGGGAAGAGAGCTTACCAGGTTTGGGGAGGGGAACTATGGTGGTGGATTTCCAGCAGGCTGTGAAATGGCAGTAGAGCAGAATGGCGTTGATGAGGTGGGTCAAAAGGATGAGGGCATAGCGAGGAAGTTCCTGGAGGAGAGTGGCAGGCAGGGAGTCTGAGCCAGGGTCAGTAGAATAATGAAGGGAGAGCAGCAAGGAGCGAACTTCAGCGGGGGTAGATAGCCGGAAGGGAGGACGTTCGGGGAGCAAGGGGAGGATGACCCGGTCGAAGAGCAAAGGAGCAGGAGAATCGTCATCAGAAGAATCGGCTGCAGAGAGGGGCGGAGAGGGGAGCCGAGGCGAAAACGGAGTGGAGTTAGCCATAGATGTACTCGGAACGATCCGAGGCCATCTCTGCCACCCCAGTAAGAGTGGTGAGAGGAGGAACAACGGTTGGAGTGGAGCAGAGGCAGCGTAGGTAGGACCAGAGGTAATCAGACTGCAAAGAGAGGGCTTGCAAACACAGAGCCTCCCGAGCAGCAGACCGGCAGCAACGGCCTGCAGCCGGAGGTAGACCCACCAATATCACGGGGACCATGAGGCCTGCCATCGCCCATGGAAATGATTGCGCAGGGAGAAGGCAGCGTGGTTGGGAGGGGGTAAAGGAGGCGAACGAGCCAAGGGAGAAGCAAGAGGAATGTTGGCCGAAGCCACAGAAAGGATGGAGGGGGTGAGGGCTGAGGTGACAAGGTCGATGGCGGCAGGAAACGGATGAAGATGGACAGGTTGAGGGAGTCGGACAGGGTGTGGGCGTAAATACGACAGTAACCTCGCCGGAAATCGAATCGGGGTAGGTGGGGGTCAGCACGGGGCAAACAATGGATAGAAAAATGAACTGGAAGGTGATCAGAGGAACCGGAAATGAGAGTGAGAAAATCATATAGAAGAGGGAGGCAGGAGGAAAGGGCAAAATCGATGACACTGGGACAGTGGTGGATTTGGGTGGAAAGAAAATCGGATCGGCAGGAGTGGAAAGGGAGAGAGGGGAACGTCGAAGGAATTGATGGAGGGAGATGCTCTGCCACTTGGTAATGGGACAGCCCCAGAAGGGGTGGGTTGCGTTGAAGTCCCTGGTCACCAAGATGTGAGCGGCCTAGGGCCTCAATGTCAGCAGTAGGGAAGGGAAACTGCAGAGGAAGGTAAATGCAAACGAAGGTGAGGGAATAGGGAGAGCTGGGAGCCTCACGGCGACCGCCTCAGCCCTGGGGGACAAAGAGAGAGAGAGTGACGGCGATGAGGAATAGTAGAACGATGGAGGTTGGAACATATTCATTATGCTCACTTTTTCGTTGTAATAATTGTTATTTCCAGTATTTTCTTCACCGTGAATAATTAACAATCTGTGTACCAAATTTCTAACATCGTCCCTCCAAAACGTATTCTTTTGGTAAAGTATTGTATTTTTTTTATTCCTTCGCCAGATCTAGGAGTTTTTGGAGAAATCGTTATTTTGGGTGTGTTTGGCTCTGATATTGAAATCTATTTTTCCATATACTGGTCATAATTTGGTTTAATTATATTTTCGTACTTCCAATTTCTATTTGCGTTTATTGGTTTTGTAGGTTTATGTTTTCGGAATGCAGCATTGGTTGCTATAACAATATCAGTGTAATTTTTATGGCCATTATTGGTGTATTTATCTTTAAGATCTAATGGGTCATTTTTGTTAGCAAATTAGGTAGCCCTTCTGTTAATGAATATTCTTTATCCTTAACAAATATTTTATCATTATTTATCGTTACTTTTGTATCTTCAGCGTAAAAATCGATGTCTTCTCTACGTAAACCATATTGTGCTTTAACTACATTTATTCTTTCTGCAATTTCTTTCCCGAGTTTTTTTAACAGAATCAGGACGCGTCAAATTTTTTATGGGTAGAATTCGCATGTGCTCTTCTAAATTAGGTGATTTTGAGAATAATTCTCTTTCAAATGATGTTTCTTGTGGTGTTGGCGGATAATCTAAATTTTTATCCGCTTTATTACATTTGTATTTCATACACGTATATATTTTACCTTTTTACCAGTATTTCGTAATTCGTCAATTAGAGGTAGCTCTTTTTTTTTTCATATTATTTTTATAATTTCTGAATTTTCCAATGAGTAATTTAACTGGAGAAACATCCTTTGAATCTCTTATTTATATATAATGTTTTTCTTCTAAATGAGTTATAAAAGTTTTGAGAACTTGGATGACAAACTTTTCCCTCCAACAGATCAAACTAAGGGGAATTTAAATATTTATAATAATATAATTGAATATTATGATCCTAAAGGAGGTGGATTTTCTTTTCCAAATGATGCTTATGTTTATGAGCAATTTCGTTTACTAAATAGAGATGAAGAAGGAAATGAGGCAAAATAGGATAAATTAGATAGTATTGATGTTTGTTCTAACTTTTTTCCTTTCCAATTTTCTATAGTAGAAATCTCGAAACAGAGCAATATTATTGAAGCTGTTGATAATCCAGGAATAACATCAACAGTGATGAATACTTTAAGATCTCCAGGGGAACAAAATTATTTATAATTAAATTGTGATTATTATCGGGTAAAAGCTCCTCATAGTGTTAAACCAAATGAAATAATCTATCCTCTTGGATATCAGGTTGGTTTTATTCATGATAACAATTGTTTGTTTTTTCAAAATAAAACAGATTGTTCACTTGATAAAGATTATGCTGATCCAGGTCAAATTGTAATTCAAAAACTAGAAATTATGTGGTATATTGTTGAGTATGAACCAAACACAGCCATTGCAATTAAAGAAAAAATATTCAAAAACCCTGAAATGCCTATTAGATTCGATTGTAGGGATATTTTAGAAAAATTAGAACAACTGTTTTTAACTTTGATATAAAAGATCAGTTAGATAATTTACAATTTGAGATGCCCGATTTTGTAATTGCAGGTCTCCAAACTAATAGAAGAAATTGTGCTGATCAGGAAGTGCATGCTTCTATGTTTGATCACTGTAATGTAAGAAATATTTATGTTAAAACGGAAGAAATGAACTTTTTCCATAAGAAAATTGGAATCTAGATATTAGCAATCATTTCTGTGATAATTGTTTCTCGCTTATAACGATTTTATAAATTCTTAACAAAACTAGATAAAATATATAGAAATAATTAACTTTATTATAAACCGACTCTAAACTTTGATATTGTTATCAATTATTATTCATTTTGGGGTCTAAGATCATTGTATATTATTGATTGTTGTATAGAAAAACAACTAGTTAAAGAAAAAACGAATATAAAATTTTTTCTTGATTTTGATAAAGCTGTTGGAGCTAATACAATTTTTAATGTTGTTCTAATTAGTCAATTAGATTTAACTTATGATTATTTGAAAGAAAGAATTACTGAAGATATATAAAATTTTAATATTATTAAATGGAGTAATCAACAAATTGTTCCGATAGTTTAAAACAAAGTTTAAGACGCATAGTTGTATGGTTACATTTTTTAGAGCTTTTAAAAATTTTAAGACGTTTGGTTAATTTTTTAAAACTTTGCAAATTGTTGATGTATAGTTTTAGTTGCTTTAATGTTTTTTTTTATAAATAAAAATGCCTTTGTTTCCATGCAGTGTAACTAACATTTTTTAAGGGTGGTAGCTGTTGCGAGCCACCTTCCTATAAATTAGATAATGCGTCTGAAAATCTGGAAAAATTGGTTTACGAATTTCATTCAATTTTACAAAACTTACAATTAACACTCTTAGAAAACATTGACGGTAAAAATGACCTTGGTGAAATAGGTGAAAATCTAGAGCATACAAAAGAAGTTTTTTTTTAAGTTACCAGAGCTTCACATATAAACTATAATGAATAATAATATAATATTCCATTTGATTTCAGATTAAATTTATTTTATTTTAGCTTAAATTTGAATGTTTTTGTATTAGTACAAATCTTGCTCGGCCATTTTTGAAAAATTGACAATTTGCTTGCTTTTGGTCATTTTTGATGGATTTTTGGATCTAAATTGGTATTGTCTTCAAACTGCCCATATACTACTTAAAGAAATACAAATAAATGAATAAATAAATAAACCATGGCTTCGCTCGTAGGAATTACTGTCATTACCACGTCAAGTTATGTACAGCAACCTGGTATTAACCGAAAACATAGTGGTCTAACTCACACTGCTGAGCTCATTTCTCACATCGCATGATTATTTACACTTGGTTTTTAATCTACTAACATGACGAAACTGCAATATAACAATAAGCTAATACAGCCAAGACATGTGCATAAAAATACGTGCTAGTAGCCAAAACTTCATATAAAACATTAAAATTTGCTTGTCATCTTCTTCTTGATATAGGATGATGCATACCTAAGTATCGGTTTAAGACTTACCACACTCACAGCGATTTTGGAAAATCCGCCCAGCAGTTTTTACTTGATGCCAAAAAAATACAGAAAGCAATTTACGTTCTTTAGCTCAATTTTTTATGAATGTGGTAGTTGTTTGCATAAAATAATTTATATTTAATACAATATTTTTGACAAAATCCTCAGTCATAATTTTTATCTTGTGTTACTAAACAACACGTTATAATCACAGATACGTACATATGTTTATTTGAACACATAAGTTACAGTTGGAATTACATGTTATTAAGTGTGGGTATATACTAATTACGTGATTGCCATAAGTGCTATCATGCGGCGTAATAAAGACGTATAGTTTGTAATCAAAATAAAATGTGGCATTGGCTGATCAGTACAGCACAAGATAAACTGTTCTGACATATATCACATTGCAACAAAAAATGCTACACATGGAAAGACAAAATAAATGAAATTTCTATCATTTAAAAAAGCCACACTGTATGAATTTATACAAGCATCTGCCGATAAAAAGATTTAGCTGCAGGTTGTAGCAAATTTGCTTGAAAACAATTTTACACTGAACAATATTCTGTTCTTTCGAGCAATCTGATGTTTCTCCAAACATGCGAATTTATAACCTTTAACCAAGCGAAACGTTTAAACATAACTTGTTGAGTATAATAATTATCTAACTGTCCCAGCATCATTTAAACGCATTGATCGATACATACATAACTATTTTACAAGTACATTCAGGTAATTAGTTTCGTCACCGTCAAAATTATAAATATTATGGTAGTCAAATATTTTGTTTATTTAATAAGTTTACGGTTAACTAACAATCATGTGTGCCCATTGTTATAGAAGTTTTCGCGACAACAATGTCAGTTTGGTGCAGTACTGACATGATTTGGTTGGCTGTAGCGCAATCGAGTTATTTGATGACCTTCGAATTTACAGCTCGTGAAATCATTTGTAATTTTTCTGACTATTAGAAGTATTGCAGTGTTTGTTAGTGTATTTATTGATGCTTAACAGTGTCAAAAACAATACCAATGAAACGATTTAAACCAGAAATACTGCATAACTTGTCAGTTTTGCCAATTTACTTAGATGCCATGTGCAGAACGTTATATATAAATACAATTAAGTAAATTGCCAAAAAATTTACGATGGTAGTGGTTGCCAAGACACGCAATTCAACAGCAATGGACATACGTTCGGAACCATGTCCTGTTGGATCCAAAATTTATGACCACATCTTTAGTTTATGGACACCCATAAAAATTTTCATTTGCACCAACCAAATTTTTTGTGTTTGGGACAGCCAAAAACTAATAAAACATAGTATGTTTCAGGAACAAAATGGTTGCACGCGTCGAATAAAATTAATTTTACTGCACAAAACTATTTTCTCATCTTCGACATAATCGTTTTCATGGTATAAAAAGACGTAATATTACCATTTCCTCGACTAGCGTATAGTTCACAATAATTCAACAGGTGTATATTAATGGTCTAAATAAGCACAAATAGTTCGGAATATTCATGAATTCTTTTGGTGATACGCTGACTTCTAACATTTACATTTTAGAATAAGTTTTGTAATTGAGCTAGTAATTATTTTACTTAAGGGCTCTTATTCTATGCTGATTTAGGAATAACATCACAAACTAATTTTTGTGCAACCCAAAGCGGGCTTCTTATAAAGAGAGCTACACGACTACAATGAGGATTGTTGGGTCTATCATAAAGGACAATGAATTCGCAGAATTTTCCAGTCGGTAACTATCGCTCTAGTAGGAATGTGTCCAGTAGCTTCAAACGTTAAAATAAATAACGTATTTTAACAAATTATTTCACTTTTCACGCATAATTTCTTTTCTACTGAATATAATGTGTATGTCTGTACAATATTGTAGCAAAACGAGTTGTCTCCATGTTTTCCTCACTGCTCTTTGGAGTTATGATTAATGTTTATCAGATTTGTATATTATATTAATCGCCACATAAATAATATATATCTGCAATGCACACAGTCATTATTTTTAACAAAACTTAAGCTTCATTACAATACAGGCTAGACAAAAATTAGAAACCATAATTAGTTTTGCGATTAAAATGAAATTTAAAAAAATGTATTGCACATGTAAATGTTTGTAAAGTAAATATTTTTGTGGACGAATTCGTTTAACTTTCCTTTTCATTCATTCTCTTGAGAGAGTAATTTTTGTGGGGTTTCTTATGACCAAGCTAGCTCACAGCTAGAGTAAACCGAACCAGTGATGGCTGGGAACCCACTACTGGGGTGACTCATGACTCAAATAATTGCCAATCAAGTGATTTGGTCTTTACTAAAATAATTAAAATCACTACGTTCTGCCAATTTTAGCTAACCCTTACGTAACCAGGGGGTGTGAATCTCAGTGTTGCGCTAGTCCTTTTACTAAATCTATGCCAAAAAAATGCTAATACTACAGTACGCACGGATTTGTGTTTGTATGTTTTGAAAAACTTATACAAATACTTAAATACAAATACTTTCAAGTGAAATGAGCAATGTATATTTTCATAAAAGTTTTGTAGTAGGGTCTACTTTATCGTATTGCAAGCCCATGTAAATTACCCACGTCTAGCAAAACAGAGCGCCGAGACTGCACTATTTAGTAGTCAGAACACAGCGTGACAGATGCTACGCGAATGAAATCATTTTCCAGCAAATCAGGATCGAAACTTCTGTGACGTCAACGCGACGAAAATGGCCCGCACGACAAAATTTCCGAATAGAAAATATTTCTAATTTATTCGCGCCTGGGGCACAAATCTGTCTAACCCACCATATTGTTGGGGCTAAAGTTTTACGTTCTCTATTATTTACCGTACCAGCAGACATGGAAAGATTTATTTTTAAAGGATTGCAAAATAAGGAAATAATGGAAACATCGTAAAATAAATCATTTTTAAAAAAATGTTTGAAATGTTGATCGCGAGGTGGTAAAATCTAGTGTGCACATTAAATCGCCCTTCGCATCGCATCTGTGGCGTTATTGTGATTCCAGTATCAGTCTGGCCCGCGAACCAGCCGAGCAGCAGAAACTTACAAACTGGTAGGAAACATTCACTTCCAGTCAGTAAGCCGATCAGAAGGAGAGATAACGAGCTGCTGCTATGTGTTTTTTTCCTCCTCCTCCTCCTTCCCCTTGAAATCTTCTTCCCACTCGAGAAAGAAGTTCCAATTCTTCCCACTGCCATCTTTTCTAGCAGCACTGCATTGACGCGAGAAAGTACGGAAATCGGTAGAGAATTGTCTTTAAAACGGCAATTTGTATGCTTCTAATCAGAGTTGGTTTGGCATTTTCGGACACGGCATTGATGTGTAGCAGCAATGAAAATGTTGGTTATTGTTTCATCTTTGTCCTGCCGTAGTTATTACCTTGGTACACCGTGTATGTGCGTAGTAGGAAGTATTTTCCTACGACCCTGCACTCATCGCCAGCGAAAATTTTACGCTTTTTTTGTGTCATTTGTTTGGCTTTTTCGGATGCTGT
Source organism: Dryococelus australis (assembly GCA_029891345.1). Classification (NCBI taxonomy): domain Eukaryota; kingdom Metazoa; phylum Arthropoda; class Insecta; order Phasmatodea; family Phasmatidae; genus Dryococelus; species Dryococelus australis. The sequence goes on from CM057000.1 coordinate 105,757,661, forward strand.
AAAGGTGTTTTCTAGCCATACAATGCTAGCATAATGACTTGAAAGTAGCTTACCCTAGTTTTATCTGTATCCGAGTTTTGTATAATGAACTGTGGACAATTTCTCCGAAGTCTGCACATTGATCTAATGAAGAGGTTGAAATAAATATTATTTAATAACAGTATTATTTTACTTACGTGAACGAAATTTAATCAGAACAAAGCAGAAGGTTGAATGTTGACATTATCAAAACTTCGTACTCATATTTTCAACAGGTTTCGTATTATGAGCAACTGATTAATGAAATTGATTATTACATATCTCCACTAAATTAAACAAAATTATCAAATCCAGGTACACAACAAAAATAGCCTAACAAAGAAGTGTACGAAATTTCATCGAGATCGGCCATAAAAACTGTAATTAGCGCACCTTAAAACTCTGTAACATTCGACACGAGATTTATCTATGCATCATAAAGCCAGATGTCCAGCATGGAAGTGGCTTTGGCTGTCGCAACTAGTGCAGGAAAACTTGCCATTATGCAATTTGGTTTTAATGTCAGTTCTGTAACGTCTGGTTATGTGGCGCATATAATTTACATACACTAAACCATAAAGCTTTATTGCAAATCTGAGAACACACATGTTTATTTTATAATGAAGTGCTATTGTAGTTACGCGTCCCACACGTAAGATTATCATTCAGTTATTTGGTTTTATTTGATTTTACATGTTTATTTAGGTACACGCTACAGCTGAGGTGTAATTAACCACATGTTTAATGTTACGTATATATTTTATATTGTCGAGTTTTGAGTAACGTACTAATTTGTTTAAGTTGGCAACGTCTGGTAACATCGCATTAATTATAATCATAAGGATTATAACCGGAGAAGCCCTATGTTACACATGTTTATTATTGTAACCGGCGCCGATAATGGGTGGCGAGCGAATATTCTAATCTCCATCTTGTTTTACGTGGGTCTTAAAGGTAGCCAGCAAGCATGCTCAGTTTAATGTTGTTAGCCGACGGTGTAATGGTAAACCGTCAGAAGGTGGCTAGAGAGGATGTCAACATAAATAATTCATCATATGTGCAAAGTATTTTCCACCGCCATCCCCAGTAACCGTTAGTCCAGCAGTGAAGTGATATAAAACTTCGTTAGTAGCTGCACTTGTTTTTCAACATTTTGTAGATTGTCAAACAGTGCCTGAGAACATTAACTTTTATTTTTGATCTACCTGATTTAATATATTGCAAGCCAGGAATATTTAAAGAGTGAAAGCTTACAGGCAGATATTTGCAACTATTATGTGTGAGAGTAATTTGCTATCCTATTTGAACTGAATATTCTACACTGCAAAAATATTTGTATTTTGTTTAACAGTTAAGGCACAACATAGACCTTTACTACTGTTATCAGACACTATAGGCTATTCACGATAAAGTGAACAGTTTTGAAAGACCTCTCATTTGGAATAATAGTCAATAAATGTAGTTAATTTTTAACCTTATACACTAACACTTTGTATTTATTACTTACATGGCAATATTTATTTTAAAAAGGTAATTAACGGAGAGAAAATGGCCCAGAAGAAAAAGTAACTAAGGCATAAAAAGTGCTCACTTTACTGTGAACAGCCTATACACACATAATTGCTATTTTAACAGACATAAAGAAGTGTATAGATACATTATTTTTATCTGTGCAGCTGCTGCGTGCTGATTTTCATATGTTCTTGAATCACAATATGAGGGTGGAAGTCTTATTTAATTTAAGTAAAAGTATGTTCTGCATTAAAATTTCCTCTTCACCATTGGACGTTTTTGATTTGAATAAAGTACACGTAGTTTTCTTGTATCCCCTAATGTGTCATTGAAGGGTAAAATATTTATAGCTATGCTGGAGCTGTACCAAACCTGTATATTGAGGTGACATACGGGTTATCTACCAATCTGATTGTGTGGTTGTTTTAATCATATTGCAGTGTGGGTTTGTATGCTAATTAGTTTTACAGTAGATCAAATTATATGTTTGAGGTCTATATTACTCAGCTTTTCCTAGTTTTTACCTGTGGCCTGGTAAGACAAATTTAAATATATTTTCACACATTTTACACTTGCTCACTCGTATTGAGTTGTTGATCAGTTAACCCTGTCTGTAGACGCTACATCTTGTGCATTACTGAATGACTATATTACAATATACTGAATGTTCCTGCCATCACATATAATCTGTGTCACACCATTACACCTTGCAGTTCGTTTTATGAAACCCATTTTGAAACCTCTTTCAAGTCAGCAATACTATTGTTAAAGATATTACTCACAATGCTCTATTGGCAGTATAGCATAGATGAAAGTCGTCGGCATACGTGTGGAATTTGCAGTTCTTCAGGCACTTATGGAGGTCATTAATGAACATTGAGAAAAGTAATGGTCCTAAAATTGGTCCTTGTGGTATATCTCTTAATTCACAAATAACCGGGATGGCAGCGATTCTTCCACTACGACTAATCCGAAAAATTATAAAAATAACTAAACTAGTGATAAGTCATGGTTGGGCGAATCGAGCACTTAATGAAATTTTTTAAGTCGTACTAGAGGAAGGTTTATTTCGTCTATTGACAATATCTGGTTGTTTGTCACTTTAAGAAAGGGACAGTACATCAGGAGCTATGAAATGGTCTGAAGCCACACTGAAAAGGATCAAGGAAATAATTTTATATTATATATTTCAGCACTTGAGTATGGACAAGATATTTTAGAACATTCGACAGTGCATGTACAGGACAATGTTTGGACAGTAAACTGCTGCAATTTTTAATGAGGTAATTTTGGTATAGGACGTTCAAGAGCATACTTTTAGTTTCGTGGGAAATAATCGGCTGGCATTAACACGTTTCAAATGTGTGCAAAGCTGTCAAAGTTAAATTGACCACTTTTTGGAAATTTTGTGTGTACTTTGTGCTTTAGATTTAATATGAGCTATAGCTCTGCACAGCTTGCAAGGAGTGATTTCTGTTAAGATAGTTTATGTTTGTATTAGAAATATAAATACATTCTACAAAATTTTCCCATGTGCTCTGGTTTGTACAATTTATACACGTTATGTAAAGTAGCGATTTGAGTTGTTTGGCGCATTGGTTGAACTCATTTGCGTAATTTTAACCACGACTTCTCCTGATTTGCGGAATCTTCCTCATGTGTTAAAATTCGCATTATTAGAGTCCTCTTACATAAATACTTAATTTTAACATTTTCTTTTAATCGGTTACACATATATCTTATTGGCTCGTACTGTTTTTCCATCAATATCGGCTACGTTTCCTTGTTTGGCAAAGCTTGGCCAGGATGATACACGAAGTGGCATCAAGTTACAACCAGGGTCTAGGTGGATGGCTGATGTGTTTCGTTGCCACAGGAATGTGTTTGTCATACAGGTTGATTACCTTATTATTTAATTAATTGTTGTGTATCATCTATATTTTGGAGTGTGAAAATTGAATGCCATTTGGTCTCGGTATCTTCTTCTAGTAGTGAATTTATGTTGAATGATATATTTCTGTATGTTAAAAATTTCGCTAGGAGTTGGTTTACTCTTACAAAATACGATATGTATACTAGGCCGTGATGTGATAGTCCGCTAACTGAAGTTTGGCCACTTGCAAGGAAGTTATCTAGTTTAGAAATAACATTAATACCTAAAAACGTAAGTAGAATTATTTAGCGAAGTTTGGCACAACGGTGCTGGGAACCGGAGCCGAAACCGACCGCAGCCATTTTAAAATTTTCCTTTTTCCCCTCAAAATTTCCCATTTTTTCCATTAAAAAAAAGTACCGATCCCCGATTTGGAAAAATAACTTATCTTCATAGTAGGCTTACAGCCTGTTCCATCCAGAAGTTAAAGAGTCCTTCCATCTCTTTTTCCATCTTCCAGGCGATCTCTTTTCATCCATGGGTAAATTATCTCTTGCGACGCGCACAATATTGTCCGATGCCATGCGGGATATGTGTTGATTCCATTTCATTCTTCGTCTTTCTACCCAATCCCCTATTGCTTGGATATTCAGCTGTCTTCTAATCTCTTCTCTTCTGATCGTGTCTCTCCTGGATTGATGTACAATTTTCCTCAAAATATTCATTTCATTTGTGTCTAAGATTCGTTTAGTTTTTGAGGTATCCGCCCTTGTCTCAGCAGCATAAGTCGATATTGGGTGTATTACTGCTTTATAGATTCTTGTCTTAGTGTCCTTATTTAAGTACTTATTATTCCATATGATGTAGCTCGCTATTCTCGCTGCTTTATTGGCCTGATGTGCAACTTAATTCTGAAGTGATCCCCAACTTTTTATCTCAACACCTAAGGTTTTTATTACCATCACCTGTTCAATCATTTTTCTCTCTAGTTCTAACTTACATCTTAAGGGGAATTACTTATTGTAATTGATGTTCCCCAGAAAGGGACTTTTCGATCAATTGGAAGGAATTTGGGGTGATCGTTTTCGAGGGAAGAACAGTAGCGGCCTTCTTGGTTTTAAAGGCATAGGGTATGCCTAGTCGATACACAAGTCCCAGAGTCAGAGCTGAGCATCCACCATCTCGTTTCTGTCAGGCCATCTTAGCTGCCATGCTGCATATCAGTAACATTGAATTGACCTTTGACCTTGAACACAAAATTCCAATAAATTATTTAAAATAATTTTGAGAACTTCGAAAAATATAACAAAAAAAATATCTGTAAATATAATTTTTTTCAAACTAAAATATAGAATGCTCGGTCATAAAGAGATCCGGAATCGGAGCCAGAACCGACCGACCACCATGTTAATGTCACCCAACTACCATATTGGATGCAAGTGACCTTGACCTATTACCTTGAATAAAAAAATGAAAACAAAAAATTCTAAAACTCTCAAAAAAATCTCAAATATTTGCAAAAACTTACAAAAATTTACATTTCTAGAAGTTCCCCCCTAGCACCCTGTCCATAAGATGACTGTCATCCCCCTCCACTCAATCATGTTGTATTAAAATTCCCCTCACCTTTGCTCATTCTGTAGAATGCACCCTACCTGCCATATCAGTTTTTTGTTTGTCATTTGTTCACATGTTCAATACATAGGTGGTGCTGATGACTTCGACCAAGATGTTGGATCTGTGTGAAATTTATCTTTACTTCACAACTATGACCTTGACCCTGTACTCTTGCCCTTGGATAACATTGGACCCAAAATATCCTAGAAAAAAAAATAAATTAAAGAATATTTTTTGCATCAATTTTCCATTATCTTTCTCAATCTTCCCACAATCTTCCAATATTTCCATAAACCTTCCAATCTTTCCATACAACTCTCAAATTCTTTCCATCCTTTGCAATCTTCCATAGATCATTCAAAATCATCACCATTCAGCACCACATGCACCACGCCAACCGCAGTCAGCTCCGCACATTCTGCAATAAGAACTGCATGCTCCACAATCAGCTCCGCAACCCTCAGCTAATTTCCATCAACCTTTTGCAATCTTTCCATGAATCTCGTAGTATTTCCTTCAGTATTCCAACCTTCCCATCAATGTTTTGATGTATCGCAACACCTAGAAGGATCATTTAATAGTTGAGTGCTCATAGCACCACTCTAAATTTGGGTGGGAAAAAAGTAAAAAGAATTACCTTATGATAATATTTTATTATTATTTGGTAATTATGATTCCAGAAAAAAGCAGTTCACCACATCATGTAATATAACTCCTAACCTTCAGTCAACCGATGAGTGGATATATCTAAAAAATGTGTGAGAGGTCTCCAAGGTTTTGCAGGTCAATCAAATGTATGAGTGTATCAAGTTAATTAGGGTCGTCGGGAAATATGCAACGAGTATTTTTGGCGCCTTATACCTTCTTCAAAACGATTGTAGAAAGAAACTTTGAGAAATGTAAGCGAATGTCGGGAAATCATCTTCAGCACTATCACTGTATACATAGCCATAATCATCAATGCTGTTTTCATGGTCGTCTTCCCTTATTTGTTTCATCCTCTATATCAAGTTTACTTTTCTCTTTGGAAGTCGCATGGCCATCATTAGTATTTAGAGCCGATGACCATTTATTTTGAAGTCAGTCGACTTCATGCAGGCATCTTGCAAGTGTACATTACACACAAACCGAATCTATCATACCTCGTAGGTCTCTCAACTGTCGCCATAATATTCTGTGTAATCAGTACCCATCGAGGCAGCGAGGGGTATTGTCATCACTTGCTGGCTCCCAGTAGAGAAACCCTTGTAAATCTGGATGTGTTCCTTCAATGCCTTGCATAAACTGCATGTGAACATTGCTGTAATGCTTCATGCGAAAAGATCCTTTGTACAGGCGGTTCTCTCATGTCGCGAAGCATAGCAGCTTTTACTGAAGATCCTTCCACAGTAGTATCACTGTTTTCCATATAACTTTCCAGCAGTGGTATAAGGTACATTCATACAGGACTTGTCAATGAAGACTTTCGATGGGGCAACTGCAAAATTTCCCATTGAGGTCAAGTCCCATGTGTCCCTCAACTCCAGCAAGGGCATTATTTGGTGTCCTGACTTAATCGACATCCCGGAACAAGAAATTCTGTGTGAGCTGCAAATCCAATATGTCACCAATGCTGGTCGTGTGCTGAAGACTACTGATGGTGTAAAGTCGCCTACAGCTACTCTCATCTTAACTTTTGATGTGCATGATCTTCCCTCAGTTATCAAAATAGGATACTTGAATGTACGTGTTAAGCAGTTTATTCATGCACCTCTAAGTTGCTACAACTGTCAACAGTTTGGTCATTCCTCTGTAAAATGTAATACACCAGCTTGTCCGAAGTGTGCTGACCCACCACATTTAGATATTCCGTGCAGCAAGCCACTGAAGTGTGTGAACTGCAGCAAAGGACGTTCAGTCTGGTCGAAATAGTGCTCTGTGTACCAGGAGGAACAAGCTGTTCAGCGTATTCGGGCCACAGACAAGGTTTTCTTTGTTGAGGCACGGAAACGTTTCTGTGCTCTCCAGCGCACGAAGCCTTCTCTGCTTTACAGTGTTGTTGCTAATGCTCGACCAGCAGTTCAGGATGTGTTTACACAGACAGTCATGTGGCTACCCAGACTGATTTGGCTGCGAGTACACCGAAGCCACAGGTAATACAGATGACCTGGACTATGTCTATCGGTACGCAGTGTAGACCGGCTGAAATTAAACTGTCCAAACATTCTGTTAGAAAATCTCGCCAGGAGGCTGCCATGAAAAGGATAGACAAGCCAAAACCTCCATCTCTTGTATCCCTTCCTGTGAGTGATCATGATTCGCATGAACACATCAGTTCGCCCCCTCGCCGTCCTCCTCGGAGCAATGGTCTGCAATGATGGTTGATGTCAATTCTCACAACACTGGTGAAGGCTCAGAGGGCATTAAGCCAGTGATAGACAGAGGGAAATTGAAGTAGTTGTTCCCATAAACTTTCGTTTTATAACTTCTGTCCCTCATACAGTGGAACTGCCAAGGATATTTCATTAATCATAAAGATCTGAAACAGCTCCTAGTGTCCCTCGCCCCTGCAGTCATTTCCCTTCAGAAAATGCACTTTGTCCTACAGATACGGCCACCCTTCGAGTTCACATGTTCTACCGCCAGGATAACGTATTGGTGGACTGTGCTTGTGGCGGTGTCTGTCTTGTGGTGAGAGATTCTGTTTACCATTAGGCTGTTACCCTTTGCACTGCTCTTGCAGGCAGTGGCAGTCAGGGATTTCCTCGGTATTATTGTCACTGTTTGTTGTGTATATGTACCTACCCACCAGCATGTACGGTCGGCAGATTTGGAGGACCTTTCATATCAGCTTCCACCTCCATTTCTAATCGTAGGCGACTTCTACGCTCACAATCAGATATGGTGTTCCCACCACAGGGACAGCAGGGATCGTGTGGTAGAGTCGTGGCTCACCAGTTCTCATATGGCCCTTTTGAACAGTGGTACTCCTACACACTTCACCTCCCATACTGGCACTTCGTCCTTCATCGATCTTTCTTTCTGTAGCCCAGCTTTGGTCACCCACTTTGATTGGTCTATACACCCAGATCTCTGTGGAAGTGAACATTTTCAGTCATGTTAGATCACATTTCGTTTGCAGCCCCACCCAAACTACCTTGCTGGGTACTTAAGAAGGCAGAATGGGCAAATTCCCAGCATTCTCCCCACTTCCCTGTTGAGGTTCCACTTGATGTGAATGTGGCAGTGGAACTCAATTCTACTGTCGTGTCAGCTGGGGATGCCACTATCCCCCACTCTTCACCTTGTGGTCATAGGTGTGTTCCTTGGTGGAGTGACGAATGCAGGGAAGCTGTCCATGGTCGACGATGTGCGCTCAAGCTCTTTAGTGCTCACCCCACTCAAGCTAACCTGGATCTGTTCCACATTTGTTGGGCTCGCGCTCGACGCGTCATCAAGTACTGCTGGTGTACATCTTGGCGGGACTTCATTTCATTGCTCACTGTACGAGCTGCTAGTAAGTTTATCTGGGGTATTATTCAGAAGTTTTGTAGTCAATCTCTCGCCACACAGGCTTTCTTCCTTCTGGTCAATAACAGTAGTTTTACAGAGGGGACTACCATAGTGGATTTATTGGGTCAATGTTTTGCAGATGTTTCGAGCACTGCACATTACACTCCCTCATTTCAAGCCATCGAGTAGACATGCGAGACAGCGGGTGTCTACATTGGTGGCTCAGGCGAGGAGGAATACAACCGGCCTTTCACCCTTCTTGAGTTGGGGCAGTCTTTATCACACTAGAAGCATAAATCGGTTGGCCCCGACAATATCCATTATGCTATTTTACAACACCTCCAACTGAGATAGTAAATGGTTTTTGCTAAGAATTTTTAATAATATTTGGACCTCTGGTGTCTTCCCCTTGTGTTGGTGCGAGTTGACCCTTGTGCCCATCTTGAAACCAGGCAAAATCAAAGGGGAAGTTTACAACTATCATCCTATTTCCCTCACCATCTGCCTGTAAAACCCTGGAGTGTATGGTTAATGCACGTCTGGTATACTGCCTTGAAACCTAACAGCTATTATCGCCTCTTCAGTGTGGTTTCCGCCAAAATCGTTCTGTGGTGACTCATTTGGTCAGCTTGGAGGAAGCCGTACAGACTGCTTTTTTTCGAAGGCAGCACGTCCTTGCTCTTATCCTTGATCTGGAGAAGGCATACGACACAACATTGTGACATGGTATCTTGAGACTGCTGCCCATTTGGGGTTTTTGTGAACATCTCTCTGGTTTCATGCAGAAATTTACGCACTTCCATACTTACAGGGTTCGCAATGGTGCATCCTATTCTCGGGAGTTTGTTCAAAAGAATGGTGTGCCACAGGGTAGCATATTGAGTGTTACCCTGTTTGCTATTGCCAACAATGACATTGTATCTGTCGTTCGACCACCTGTGGGCTGTGCGCTGTATGTTGACTTTGCTATTTTCTGTTGTGCTGCATCTCTGGGCATGGCAGAACGTCATGTGCAGCTTGCCGTCCACCGCCTTTGCGATTGAACAGACAACTGTGGCTTCCACTTTTCCACCACTATGACACAGGTGGTCCATTTCTGTAGAAAACATGGCATACTTCGTTCTCCCGAGGTGCTTTTGTACGGCTGTTTTTTGCCTGTATGTCGTACTGTCAAGATTCTCGGAATTTTGTTTGATTGTAAACTCTCATGTAAGAGTCAAATTCAGTCCCAGAAGTCTCGCTGTGTAAGGGACTTGAATCTGTTGAAAACTCTGAGTGGCCGTGAGTGGGGTGCTGACACAGTCACCCTTCGGCTGTATCATGCCCTGGTCTGCATCAAACTCGACTATGACAGTATCGTTTATTCTTCTGCTCAGCCATCTGTTCTCAACTCATCAGGTGTTCACCATGCTGGCATACAGATTGCGACTGGGGCTTTTCGCACGAGCCCGGTTGTCAGCCTTTGTGCTGTGGTTGGTGAACCTCCCCTCTGTTACAGGCATGGCCAAATGTTACTTTCTTATGGTGTGCGGGTGCGTTCGGACTCTTCGCACCTTCACCACACTGCATTTCTCCATGCACACAATGAACCATTGTACTCCGCTAAGCCAAGTTCTCCTCAGCTGGCGTCTGTCTGCTTTGCACATACCATTAAAAGTTATGATATGCCTCTGTGTGCGTTGCCTGTGCCTCGCCACGAACAGCCGTGGCTGACGACTCATGTTGAGGTGCGCCTTGACCAAACAGAATATCCTAAGGTGACCACTCCTTTTTTCTTTTACAAGGGCCTCTTTATTGATCTTGTGTATTTTGTGTTCGGTGGTTTTATTAACTGTTTTACAGATGGTTCCAAAACAGATATCGGAACTGGGTGCTCTTTCGTGATTGGTGCTTCTCAGTTCATTTTTGGACTTCATTAGTTTTGCAGTATTTTAACAGCAGAGCTTTTTGCTATTTTCAAGGCTTTGTTTTTTTTTAATAGGGGGCTTCACTGTAAATGCCTTATGTGCTCCGATTCGATAAGTGCCTTGACAGCTATTCGATCTGGCTCCACTACTCATCCGATTCTTCCCATGATCCACGGGAAGCTGATGGGGGCTGTGTGTATTGATCTTCACGTGGCCTTCCTGTGGATTCCAGGGCATGTGGGCATCCCTGGCAACGAAGCAGCGGATAAAGAGGCATGCAGCCTTCCACCCTGTGATCCTAGTGTTCCCGTGTGTGATTAACTGTATGCAGTCCATGGCCTTGTTTGGCATGCTTGGCGACATTAATGGACTTCTCTCCCACTGTCCAACAAATTACGGGCCATCTCATTCTTGCCTGTTTGTGCTGGTACAGTTTCGTGAACCCGCAGGGAAGATATGATGCTTTCTCGCCTTTGCATCGGGCACACATGTATGACGCACATGTACCTGCTTTGTAGTGAACCCGCTCCTGAGTGTGCTGCTTGCAGCACTCCCTTGACTGTGTGGCACATCTTGTTGGAGTGTCGAGGGTATGGCCAGGATCGTCGCACTTTTAATCTTCCTGATGACCTACGACGAATGCTGTGTGGTGGGGAGTACGTCAGTGATCGGCATCTTCCCATTTTTATGTGCGACAGGTATTTTTAATATGGTGTGACTTGTTTTTTGTTCGTGTGTTGTTGGAGTATTTTATCGTGTTTTGTTTGTTGTTTTTGTGATAGTCCTTTTGCCTCCTTGAGGTTTCTGCTTTTTATTTGGCCTCCCATGGAGGTTTTTATGTATTTTATCCCCTGCCTTTGGTTTTTGCCCCCTGCGGAAGTTTTTTGTGTTTTCATTTTTAACATCTTGTGGGCGCTAATGTCCTCGCTGTTGTGCGCTCCACATCATCACTCACTCATTCACTTTTCCACCTCATAGATAAGTTGGTTTATCATCTTAGGTTTCATACTTGACAGGAACCAACAAACATTTTTCATGTAATTTAGATATTCGGTGAAACATAATATTTAAAAATATCCCTGAATGCAGATTGCAACAGGAAAACACCATTAAAATTAAGTTTCGACTCGGAGAGCACTGACGTAGGGTGTGTTGTACAATCAGGAGATGTTGATGCAGATCGCATCTCTATGTTCGTTGAGGTAAAAGGGCGTGCCTTCGTATTCACAGTGAATCTTCGTTGTATGACGAGAGAGCCCTTCCAAATCGATGGCTTCAGAACTGCCACTTTTTTATGTTAAAGAGCCCGGCTTATGCTCTCAGAAGGCATTCTTTCATGCATTTTTAATGTAAAATACGTGAGAGTATGCTAAGAAAACTCATATATATGTACTTGTTCGCTCCAGAAGAAAACATGTAGATATCCTATACGCCTCCATTATAAAAATAAGTGCCTGGCGTACTTAAAACATACTAGATTACATTTCCTGCCATGGTTATAGTAGTAGGGAAATTATGGGTCGGACATTGGGCATGGGAGCGCAGGAGCCAGGTAGCCGCCATGTCGTTTAGTCACCGACTGCCATCTTGGATGTAATTAATTTTTTACCCCTGACCCTTGACCACTGGGCTTGACCCCAAAAAAATTCACAATAAGTCTCAAAAAATTCTGAAAAGATGTATTTAAAACTTAAGGGTTGGGTTATATCAGGTTCTGTGGTGAACTGTTTTCTTCTGAAAATGTAATTACAAAATAAAAATTTCAAATATAACAAAATAATGGTTTTTTACATTATTTTATGTGTTGTGTCATTTTATCCCTCACAACTTTGAAGTGGTGCTATGAGCACTCGCTTATAAACGCTAAGATCTGTAAATGTAATAATAATAAAGACTTAAGTATAAAAATGCACGGATAGCCGATTGCATACACAATAATAAATTCTGCCGACAAGTACAAATTATGGGCACAGTAGGTGAACCGTTTCTCTTATATGTATGGATACAGGCAGACAACAAACCGAAGGATTGGTGTGGATTAGGGTTGATTGGTGTTGTTTGGGGTGGATTGGTAAGTAGATTGGTGAGGATTGGTGTGTGGATTGGGATTGATTGGAGTCGATTGGTGTCTGAGAAGGACCCGAATGATTATCGTTCTAGCTGCCCCGTACATTCCAAGTCTCCAGAGTCTGGCAGTATTGAAATTTAAAAGAATGACGATTAAGTCTATATACATGCTGGTCCATACCATGATTATAACATGCTCATGCATGTGGTCGCTATTAGTATAATGGGCCTGATTTAGTCACATAAACATACAATGTCAAGGGTCACCTGCATCTAATATGGAGGTAGTGGTCTGTAACATAATATGTTTGCTGACTTTTATGCATTTTTCTTGTGCTTTTGTTTTCAAGGTCGTGGGGTCTATGTCGAGCTTACCTGCATCAAATATGTAGGTGGTAGTCTGTAATGTATTATGCTTGCTGACATGGATTTTTTCTCTAGTTTTTGTTTTCGAGGTCATGGGGTCAAGGTCGAGGTAGTCTGCATCCAATATGGCGCTAGTAGTCTGTAATGGCATACGCTTGTTGACTTTTATATATTTATTCACGAGTTTTTGATTTCAAGGTAATTGAAGATCAGGGGTCAAGGGTCACAGGTCAAAGTTCGATTGCTAATGGGCACTGGCTTCCAATATGGTGGACAAGTTATGTATACCAATATGGTGGGCGCTTACCAAGTAGCAGTCGCCTACTAAGATGGCTGATTTCGAATATGCGAGAGGGTGGAGGCCTGGCGACTAATTTGTTTGGTGTAAAGGGACCTCTGGAAAAGTAAGTTTTTTAAAAATAAATTTTAATAATTTTTTTATAAATTTATTCATAATTTTTTATGATTTTTTGGTATTTTTGGGAAATTGTTGTGAATTTTTGGCCTTTTATGGGTTTTTTGGGGGATATTTATGGTTAAAGGTCAAGGTCAAAGTTCCTGATCGGTCCACTTTCCCTGACCCCAAGGTCATTTGTGTTTGACCCTGGTTCGCTGATCTCTCTCGCCTGCTTCGGAAGAAATGGGATATTTTTGGGGATCCGTATTTAATATTTTAAAATAGATTTAAATAATTTTAATATTAATTTTTTAATTAGTTTAATTTTTTGGGATTTTTGCGTCTTTTTTTAGGGTTTTGGGGTCAAAGGTCATAGGTCGTAAGTCAGGGGTAAAAGGTTAATGACATTCAATATGCGGTCGGTGGCATAACAGCATGGCGGCTTCCCGGTCCTGCGCTCCCATGCCCGATGCCATTGTGCCCAACTCATAATTTCCCTACTACTGGTACTATTTGTTTGCCATATTAAGTAGGTATTGGTCAATTGTTTTCCGAGGTATGATAAAAATTTCACTGGTTCGTGTTGCACTATCTTACAAAATGGCGGATAAATGTATTTGTATAGACAGATTCGATGGTTGTAATATATACTCTCAGCATAATAAGTTAAGTTGGAATTGATTACATTGTTTCGATATTATAGCATACTAAACTAAAACTCAAACATACTTTTATACATCACCTGCCACATTACTATTTGTTTGCAAAATTAGAAAGTAATCGGTTACCTAATTGTTTCCAGAGAGATATGACAAAAACTTAATTCATGAGGCGATGTCTTACAAAATGATACTTGTAATTAAAACCGACAGCATACACAATTTCATAGAAATTTGTTAAATTGTATGGTATTTATAACTAATAAACCTAAAATATTATCATTATCATCATTTTGAAACTAACTACCTCATGGATTTGAGCCCGAGTACTACTTATGGGCCAAATTCGGCGAGAGTTGGTAGAGTAGTTTTCGAGTTATAACATAAAAGTTTTGCTTTTTCATCTGATGCTATCTTCCAAAATGACAGGCAAACAACAATGTACATCTTTATATTTAATACTTACACAGTATGCAGTCCACATACAAAATTTTGATTCCTCGAGATATAACCCAAAATTTTGAAATGACCGCCATTTTAAAAAAAAGTGCCTGAAGTAGTCAAAACCTATAGGATTCAGGTGTAATTACTAGGTAATATATGTGTGCCGAGTTTGGTGAAATTCGGTTTACACATTCGAAAATTGAAAGGTGGGACACATACACAGGCACACACGCCTATCACACATTACCTTGTCATTCCTGCGGAAAGTAAGCTTAAAACTGCTATGTATTGGTATCACATGTCTTATACAACTCATATTTCTATTAGTATATCTGTTGTGGTTAGTAACCACAAATATTTGAACAAAGGAAGATAATAAATCTCATGTAACAAGATTTCCTGATCAAACGGTTTATTATTGGAGCTTCGTGTTTTACAAAACACGCCACTACCCCCACCCACGTATAGGACTGCGCGCTTGTCGCGGTTTTAGAAATTACTGTTTTACAAAACTTTTAAATTATTGGCGATAATTGTATGATGTAAAGAACATTACTTATCTACATTAAACAGTTTTAATAATGGAGTAATTTGTTTTCATAAAGATTAAATTCTTTATAGTTATAAATGACAGTGAATTTTTCGTTTGTTTTTATTGCGTAATTTAAATTGTAAATACACTTGTTACTACTTATCTATTAGTTATAGATATATGCTACCGTATAATTTTTTTGTAGACCATTTAATTTTACACAATTCTTTCATACATGATTTTGTTATATATCTAAAGGATTAAAAGTGTATTCCATGAGAGCACGCTGATGGTAAATTTTTTCCCGATTAGATTCACTGATACCGTTAATGCTCAGCTCCTATAAGTGCGAGGGCAATTTTTAATGCGCATCAACCTTCCTCGATAAATGCAGATCATAACGGCAAAAACCGCATCGAAATCCGTTCAGTTGTTCTCGAGATTAGCGCAGTCGTACAGACAGACGTGTGCCAGTGACTTCATTTTTTTACTAAGTATTGATTTATGATTATTGCAATTATTGTGTTTTTTAACGTAGATAATAGAAAATATCCTGTATGCATGTGACACTAGCGCTTAGCTTGTGGAGAAAAATTTTAGTTTTCAAACTAAAATCATTGAGCTTTCTAACCTGAGTTGAATAAACGTTACCAATACTTACCAAACCAGCACTTATTTACTGGGGAATGTATGTTGAGTAACATTAAGAGATTAATCAGTGATTAAAACTTCTGTTTGAAATTACCATGTGTTCAGATAACTAACATTTTTAATCGGCCCTTAATGTTTTATTTTAACGATATTTTAAAACTCAAGTATGTGGCCTCTTAGGCTTGAGATTATATGCAATACAGATATGAGTGATTCGCGAAACCGAAGCTGCTCAGTGAGTAAATAAGATCACAGTAGAATATAAAAACCACTTTAACCCGTTCAGTCCCGAATTAATTGATGAGTTCAAGTGTTTCATTCGTGGAATATTTTGGCATGTGCTGTAATTGTGTGGAGCGTACTTCTCATACCCAGTGAACGACATGCTGCCTGCATGTTCATTAATGTCAGACAACAGGCGATAACAACAGAAACTTCGGCAAATTTAATTACTCACAAAGACAACGCCCAAAACACTGTGAACCGATTATTTTCTGTGTACAGTGCCTGTCACAAATATCCTTTATGTACAACATGTCAACGATCGTGGACATGCGTGGAGACTAAAAGGGTTAAGATTATAGGCAGGATTATAATTCTGCTGCCCTAATAAACTTTCTTCTCTTACGAGTTCAGAAAATAGAATTTTGCCACATTTTTTTTTTTGTGTATTATGATACTAAGATGGGAATATCGTTAGACAACAACTTATCTCAATAGAGAACTGATTACAAGACAGGCGAGCAACCGTTGTGCCAACAAGTACATGCTTACTTGCCAAATATAAAATTCTCTTATGTAAAACCTGTCAATGTTTAAAACTTTCCTGTGTACTAAAAGATGTTTTTAAGCACTGTTAATTTGCAAACAATTCTGTTTCGCCGTGAAAATTTCTAATATTTACTCATAAATAGCCTAGCATGCAAAAGGCGCAGAACTTCTCGATCGCTAGTCAGCCGATCTGCTTTGCTCCATTCTGTATCTATCAGAATCGACGAATTCACGACCTTCCAAAAATGCAATCTACAGGGAAACACGCTAAGCTGAATAATGTGATTTTTTAAAACGCATATAGTGTGAACTTCGGAGCCTCTGGCTCCGAAAGTAAGAAGCTAGGCAGAGGCCGACTGTAAGACCATATGAAAACATTTGCCACGATCACACGAATAACTGTTTTACCAATAAGGCCTACATAAACTAGAAACATCACAACTTAGAAAATCATAACTTAGTACGATCATAACTTAAAAACACACAATTTAAAAATATCGTAACTTTCAAACATAAAACTTTGAAACATCTCGACTTATAAAATCATAACATAGAAACACACATCTTAGATATATCATAACTTAGAACCACATAACTTAGAAACACGCAACTTAGAAACACGCAACTTAGAACCAGACCACTTAGAACTACACATCTTTGAACCACATATTTTAGAAACAACATAACTTAAAAATTATAACTTAGAAAGAGCATAACTTAAAAACACGCAACTTAGAACTACCACAATTTAGAAACACGCGACTTAGAAACACAATAGAGAATCACATAGCTTAGAAATATCATAACTTAGAAATTCATAACTTAGACACACACGACTTATAAACACACAACTTAGAACCACATAACTTAGAACACACAACTTATAACTGTCATAAGTTACAACCACATAACTTATAATAGGCATAACTTAGAAAATTCTAACTTATGTGTTTCTAAGTTAGATATTTCTAAGTAATGAACTCGCCCCCTTACAGCAGTGCCGTAAAAGGTGCAGTTATGATGGCAAACCCTTGGATGTATTGCCACAGCCGAGTTAGTAACCCAAAGAATTTACGCAACTGTTTCCTTGTTTTTGGCGGTTCCTACTCTTCAATAATACGTCAATGTTCCTCACTGGGAAGTTTCCCGGTCTCATTCACAACATTCCTAAGGAAATTTAATTCCTTCTTGCCAATGTGGTATTTGTGGTTAGTACATGCGGAATTGTGGTCGCAAAACATTCTAGTACAAAGGGGAGGTGTTCGAAATGATCCTCCCAACTGTTTGACCAAACATCTACATCATCTATGTAAGCGATGACGAACTTGCCAATATAACTGTCTGGCACGTGTACCATCATAGATTTAAAAGTAGCTGGTACGCATTTCAGGCCAAAGGCATCTTACAAAACTGATAACTTCTGCCACCTAGTGTAGTGAATGCAGTTTTATGGTGATCACTGGGGGTGACTGGTACTTACCAGTAGCCCAAGCAAGCTGAGAGCACTGTTCACATTGATCACGGGTGGTGCGGAATTTTTCGTTACTAGGTTAATGGGGCAAAAATCAACACACAGCCTCCATGTTCCATCTTTCTTAGGGGCCAAAGTTATTGCTGAATTATAGTTACTCTCAGAGGGCTCAATAACACCATCCCTTAACATCTCACTAACCTGCATGTCAATAATGTTGCCATGATACGGCATGTAGTCTTTGGGCGATGTGTACAGCGGCTCCTCGTGACTGGTCGGTTTAATATGCTCCGCAATGCTGGTGCGATGTATTGGGTCCCCATACGAAAACACATCCTTGTGCTCGTTTAAACATGGCTTGTATGGAACTTTAAAACTATTCCAGCGCTGTATGATCGTAGATTGACGTCTTCCAATGCGATGAGCTAATTGTATCCCATGTAGTATACGTTTTTTGTCAGTGTCTTGCTGAAGTGGATGTGGTCACTGGAGATCTCGATGACAACTTGGTCATTGAGCCATGGCAGTCCCAGGATGGTATATTCCCTGAGGTCTGGCATAATAAGTATGGGAACAGGCATGGTTTCATCTCGGATGTTGACATTCACAATTGCAGTGCCGTTAGCATGTCCATCAATGTCATGTGTGGCGAGTTTCACTACTTGTTTATGTTGGTTGTAATGTTGAGAATTTATTCATTTTTCGTTAGTAAAATCATGAGACGTTGCTGTGTCTATGAGTGCCACTGTTGAAATTATATTTATGTTGGCAAGGATGTTTAGCAAACTGTTATGGTCGTAAAAAATCTGTCCGAGGTCAACTGATTGCTTAGATTTTGTTGTTGTTGCATTTCTGGGGATAAGGGGCATATTCCCTACCCCTGTCCTCTGTTTCCTGACTCCAGGTTCTCTCCTGCTCTGCGTGTCGGGCAATCTTGGTTCCAGTGCATTTTCTCACTGGGACAATATCTGCATGGGCATGACAGTGGTTGGTTAGTCATATCATTCTCACATGATTCAGGCCATGTGTTGTTTTGACGCAGAGATCTGCTCACATCGTCTGTGGGTGGTGAAACACGAGACTCCATGTTGTTATTGTTGTGGCAGTTTGGGAGCAAGGCAGTGTTTTCACCCACTTGACAACGTCGCGGTACTCCTCATTGGCGCAACTCAGCTGTGTCACGTGAAGTACCAGCGACTGTCCGTACAAAGTCCTCAAACCTATGGTGGATGGCCAGTAGCAAAGCAGCTCTGATCTCTGGTAGCACTGTCTGTATCACTGATTCTAACTCATCTGTGGTAGCATCATGGGGGTAGAATCTGGCTACTAAATTTACCTTACACCTGACGAACATTCCAGTTCCTCGTGTGGGCGTTGCCGCTCTGTGAAGATGCTAGCTTGTGTTTGTATTGTGGTTAACGTGCTGGTATACCATGTGAAAAACTTTGACAAATTGGTCCCAAGTCATTTGATATTAGGTAATGGTCCTCCACCATACTTGTGCTTCAACTTTCAGTTGAGCACCTACGACACTCGGCCATTCTGCTACAGGATTTCCATACCTCTGCAGTCATTTCACAGACTCACTTTGTCCATGGGTCTTCCAAGCCCTGTCCCGCAAAGTTTGGGAGAGTTTGGAATCTCGCTGGTGTCATTAACAGGATAGCATAGGGAGCTGGAGAAGGTCATGGTACAAAAGGTGAGGAGGCAGCAGCAGGTTGCTGGGTCTGTAGGCATAACCCATTAGGTGTGGTGGTAAGGGTACCAAATGTCCTTGTCTGACTGTCTCTGTTGCAGTTTGCGCTGGTGGTCATGCAGTTATGTCACTTATTCCAGTATGTTGCTTCATACAGGTTGGACACTGGGGAGGTTGTTTCGGGAGTTTCCCCCACTCATAAGTTCTGGTGCGTGGAGCATGGCATGTGTTGTGGCTGTCGTGACAGGTGTCTGCATCCCCAATGACTTGTCCACAGATTCTTACATCACACACACCTGGCACTGTGCTGTCCCTCATGACACTGGTACTGTCCACTGGTACTGAGATATTACGAGTCCGCCCTTGGGCAATGCAGCACTGGTGACACACAAACTGTTCTGTACGCACACTGATTCTCTCTGTAGTGTTGAGGGTTCCCGCCAGTTGTTGGTTCCAGCAATGTGTACAGGATGTCAAATCACGCTCTGGTCCTTCACATCACTATCAGTTGTCAGTTACTGTGTAGAAACATCCAGCTGATTGAATGCATGGTGTTTATGTAGATGCTGTTGAAGTGTGTCCAGGAAGGCATCTATAGATGTTTCCTGTTGGTTTGTACTTTGAAAAAGGGTCGCTTTCCCTCACCATTCCGCAAATTCTACACATAATTGGGTGCCAACACTCCATCATAAACATGCTCTCATAGGTGGTTACACAGTTGCACAACATGGTTGCATGGTTATGTGGAGGTCTTCATGGGGGTTACAGCCTTCCCGTTTGTGTGTTTGTCCCAAGCACATAGACGACGTTAACGGTTGTGTTTGTCACAGCTGGTGTGGTGGAAACAGTGGAGGGGCGAAAAAAAATGTTCCTGTTACAGTTCCTGGAATCCGATGCCAACAATGGCTGCTTCCTCGCACTCCACATTCACCAACGATGAAAATTGGTGGTTCCATGACTTGTCACCCACGTGGCCATGTCGTTTAGTCACATGGAGGGGCGCCAAGCGATCGACAGGAGATTGCCATCCGAAAATCAAGTACGATTTCGCCACATGGAGGGGCGCCAAGTAATGCCTAGTAGGGATCGACGTGGTGAAGCGCAAGTGCGGGCAGGCCGATTTACTGCTAACAGGGTTGTCATGCCGTTTGTAATGGAAAAGTGACGTAAGTTGTAGACAGGTATTGTTATTGTCGCTCGAGTAAGAGTCTCGGGAAAACAGTGCTCGAGCTGAGGATTCCATGAGGCTTAGCTCTGTGGGACAAGCCTTGATGGAAGAACGACACAAGTTCCAGAGTGTTTGTCACCAGTTGCTATGGGGAGGTGACCCTAGAAGACACTTTTTGTGTTATGCATTCTTGGGGGGGGGTGGCAACTGGATCAGCTGGATGGAAGAAGGGCATAAGTAGTAGAGTGCTGTGTTATTTGCAACTTGTGGGAAGATGACCCTAGAAATTTTTTTTATATATCCTGGAAACTAAGGCTCGTAGAGCAAAATGTACAATATTTTTCGGTTTTATAAACCCATGTTTGTGTAGTTTGGCAAGCAGATAAGACATTTAAAAACCTACCTTATTGGTCCTTTTTTTTTGTTTTAAATTTTGTGTTTTGGAAAACACTGTGATAACAAGATAAGATATGAGAAGAGTAGAGTAGAGTTGGTACAGGTCAATTGGAGACTGAAGGTCCCCCATAAAACAGTTTTTTGGCTATATCTGGAAACTGACTCCTAGAGCAAAACCGATAAAAATTTCCAGTTTTTAAAATCGATGTTTATGTGGGTTGGCAACCAGATGAGACATTAAAAAACATACATTGTCGGCCATCTTTCTTTCTGAACATGTGGTTTGAAATATCTGAGAGGAGAGGATAAATGCTGAGTTGTGAGAGTGTAGATTGAGTGCTCAGGGAGAGAAATTATATTGTTGGACATTTGTAGGTTGTTGGAGCTACCCAAGTTAGAGATTTATATGACCGGTGGTTATGTTGTGTTTCTTATGTTGATTGCATTATTTTAAGATGAAAATTGGTGGTGAGATGGTGATTGTTAACTATCCCTTTGAGGGTGTCAGATGTCCTTTATGTGAAAAAAATAGAACTTTTAGAATATCAAGGATCGTTATCACATTTTATTACACACCATAAAGGAGCAATTACTAAATTTAAATGTGGAAAGTATGCAGGGCTATACAATATGTATCAAGCAGTCACAGTACACTATGCAATATGTGGAATTAAGAAAGGAACGCCTGAGGTTCTCGATAGTAGGTGTAAATATGATTGTGGTATGATTTGGGCCTCTAAAAGGGCCCACTCGATACACGAGCTGACGGTCCATCCCGAGATACGACATAATGTATGGGAACACAGGATGGGGAAAATAAGGGTACAAGAAGGGCCAGTTGGACTGAAGAGGGTGTTGAGTTGTTGAGGATTTTTGATCATTAGTATAGACTTTATTACAACATTAATGAAAACATAGCTTCTGAGATGTCATGATATAAGATGATATAAATACAGGAGTGAAGGAAGATTGGTTTAGTGAAGAAAAGGCAGTTTCAGAAAAAGAGAAGGAGCCCAGTTGGAAGTTGGAGTGAGGAGGGAGAGGAGAGCATAATGGGAAGTGAAGGGAGTAGTAGGGGAGAAAGGAATGTGGAGTATGGTGAGAGTGTGGAAAGTGTCAGTCAGGATGTTGATAGGACTGAGTTAGGTGTGTGAGAAGGATGGGAATTGAGAGGAGGTAAAAAGTGAATTAGTCGGTAGAATTACATATGTGGATACGAAAATGGTGGGTTTGGGTTTAGCCCAAAGAGGTATAGATGGTATGGATCGGTTAAGTGGAGTGAAGAATGCAATGCGAATTATATGAGAGAAGATATGAGAGGTTGTTGGTGATAGGCGAAAAGATGGTGAGGGTGGAATTGAAATTACTGAAGAAAGAGATGAGGATGAGAAAGGGGAGGAAAACGATAGCGAACAAGGGATTAGGTTTTGGAGAGGTAGGAGAAAAGCAGGACGGAGTAGAACAGTATATTAGAATGGATTGATGAGGAGAGATGTTAAAATGTGGGAGTTATGTAGCTCTGATAGGGAAATTAAAGATTTGGGAAGGAACAACATGGTAATTGAAGAGAAAGATGATAATGAGTTGGGTGTTGATGGTGGAGAGAGAAGGGAATTTCGAATGAAGTAGTAAGAGAGAGTTTATGGAATTATTGGAACCGGAAATGGTTTAAAAAATAATGATAGAAGATCAAGGTAGTTGTAAGGAGATTAGTTTTAGTGTTTGGGGGGGGGGGAGGTATGCACCAGGGAAAATAGATGGTCGTTGGGAAGTGGAGGGAAAAGAAAGAGTGTAGGGTTGAATTTTTTGGAAGATCAAGAGGTAGGGGTTGGTGAGGGAATTGAAGTAGCAGTGGTTATATAAGGCAGAGAAAGGATTAGGAGAATTGGTAAACATATTAGGGATAGGAGTAAAACTAGAATGGGGATTTTTTAATAAGTGTTTGGATGCTGTTGAAATAGAGTATAGTAGAGAGAAAATGGAGGTTAACAGGGGTGCTTAAAATATTAGAGGGAAATAGGGAAGGAAGCACAGAAATAAACAAAGAAGTTACTGGAGAAGAGGTGATAAGAAGGTAAGAGGAATGGAAAGGTGGAGAAGAAGGTTTGGAAGGAGATGGAATGTACGATGAAGGGGGGGGGGGGGAACTAGGGTAATGAGGTGGATACAGGAATAGATGTTCAGTATACAGAATGGTTAGTGATGTTCGACGGAACTATTGAAGGATTGAGCAAGAAATTGGATAAGGAGTTGGAAAAATGATGGAGATGGGGGATGATTTACCTTAGGAAGGAATTTATATAAATAGGTGGGATTAATGATAAAACGATTTTACAAGAAAGTTTAAAGGGATGGCTTGAAAGATTTAATAAGGATTTAATTAGGGGTAATAAGGAAAATAGTAAAATAAAACAGGCGAAGGTTACTAGATTTAAAGGTAGGCTGAAATCTAAATGTGGAAAATATAAAGCGAGAAAATTAAGAGAAGCTTAGCGATTGTTTGAGAGATCGCCTAGAATCTTATTAGATACAATTTTGTGTGAGACCTTAGGGGAAGAAAGGAAATATTTATGAATGGGTAAAGAAGAAGTTCAAACTTTTTATGATAAGACTTGGGGAGTAAATATGAAGGTTAATGATAATGTTAAGGAAAAGGCTAGGGAATATTGGAATATTAATGTATGTTTGACACTAATTCTGATTAATGAAGTAGTTAAGAGAATGAATAGTATGAATGCGAAGGGTGCACCAGGGGTAGATGGTATTAGAAGAATGCATTTATACAAGCCAAGTGTTTTTGGAATAATTACATTATTTTTTTATATGAGTTTAAAATTTAAAATTTTTCCAACATTGTGTGAAGGTAATAGAACTGTGTTAATGCCAAAAGGGAAAGGTAATGATAATTATAATTGGCAGTATATTGAACAGGGTATACACAGGATTGTTGCATCAAAAGATGTAAAAAGAGATTGTTTTGAATGAAAGGCAGGAAGGTTTTAGGAATGAGGTAGGCTGTTTTAACAGTATAATAACTTTACTACAATTATTTAAGAGAGGGAAGAAGAAGGGGGTGTATTTTGTTATGATTGATACTAAGAAGGCTTTTGATACAGTTCCACATAATACTATTTTGAAGAAGTTACGGAATCAGTGCGCCCCCGAAATAATAATTAATATTATTAAAGGAATGTTAAGGTATAGTTTTACTGATATTGAGATTAATGATTAGAAGGTAAGAGTAAAAATCAGAAGGGGTTTCAAGCACGGAGACTCTCTCCCCTTTACTTTTTAATTAAGTGATGAATCCGATGTTGGAAAAGTTGGAAATGATTGAAGGTATTAAATTAGAAGGTGGAAGTATTTGTGTTAGCTTTGCAGATGATTTGTTTAAGGTATCTGATGATGTAGACAATATGGATAAAATGTTGGGGATTTTTAATGAATATGTGACTGATCTCAGAATGGAGGTGTCGGTTCTCAAGTGCAGGGCATGTCACCTTGTGGTAAAAAATAATACATGGACTTGTTTCACCAACTAACTTTAGGCTGAGAGTTGTACCCATTGAATGTTTGAAGTATGGTGATCAGTTAGAATACCTGGGGGTTAGTTATAGATTTGCCAATGGAAGGGATGATAAGTTTTTAAAAGACATGGAGTCTCAAGTTGAGCAGATTTGTGGCACCCCAATGAAACATTATCAAAAATTAGAAACTATGCAAATCAATTGGATTCCAAGATTTACTTATTCTTTAGTGATACAGGAAGTGTCTTTGGCTTTCCTGGAGGACATGGATTCACTTATTAAGCTAGGGGTTAAGAAGGTATTGAAGATACCTACACAAACTTCAGTTGGTTTTTTGTATACTGGTAAGAAAGATGGAGGATTAGTATTAATGAGACTTAATGAGATTGTGGGACTGTCTAGAGTTCGCAAAAATGAAGAGCTCTGAGGATAAAGCGTTGCAATGGGTGTGTAAAGAAGTGGATATAAGTAAAGTAATTGATAGAGTTCAAAATGCTATGCCTCCAGGAAAGGGTCGAAGGCCAAATTATTGGGAATATCGAAAAGACAATTAAAAATTTAAGAAAAGAACTTAAAAAGTAAACAAGGCAACAGTGGAGTGGCCAGCAGACTCAAGGTGAGGTGTGTAGGTTCATAGAAGATAACCCAGAATCAAATGTGTGGGTATATGAACCGGACACTCTAAGGGCATCACGGTTTCCCGATGCCATTAAAATGAGAATAGGCCAAATGAATAACAGGGTGATATTGGCCCAGTATATGGGTGACGAGGTAACTTGTAGGCAATGCCAACAAACCTCGGAAACAACTGATCACATTTTATGAGCTAGCCCTAAAACTAAGGAGGCTCGTATCCAAAGACATAATGAGGTATGTAGAATGATAGCCTGGGAGTGGATGGAGTGTTACGAAATTGCGACAGTGGTGGAGGAACCCACCCTCGAAGTGGCTGGCCAAAGATGCGAACCAGATTTAGTTCTGGCCACAGAGAATGAGGGGAGGGGGGTTATTCATGAAGTGACAATTCGATATGACATAGAGGATAGTTTATTTAAATCTTCTCAGGAAAAAGAGGAGAAATAGAAGATATTATGAAAGGTGGCATGTATGATGATAAAATTTATAGAGGAGTGGTACCGATCGTTTTGGGGGCAAGGGGAATCATTCCAAAAGAAACCAAAAAATGTTTTGAAAAATCATGTATTGGTACTTACGGGTTGTATGGATGGCTGTGTTTAAGTCTGTTAAGTTCTTAAGAGTTGTATGCCCAATTTACGGATTTTATAACTGTTAATAGGAATGAAGAAGTTTATATAGGATAGGTCTAGAATTCCACTCTCGAGTTATTGTAATATGTTAGTGTTTTTAAGCATTCTTTTCATTAATAACTTTCACTTTGGGTTAATTTGGATAAAAAACAATTGTTCTAATTTGTTTTGTGATAATTGTTTTAACGATTCTATTGTTAAATGATTTTAATCTATGGGTTTGTTAAGATTTTTATATCTAATGATTTTAATATGTACCTTGTTAATAATTTAAACTTTAAACTTTTTAAGTGTTTGGTTTTGATAATTGAATGATTTTAATGTGTTAGTATGTAATTTTGTTAATGTGTTTTCAATAATTATATAATGTGTTTTAGAATATTTTTATTTGATTTGACAGTTTTTATATTGTTAAAGAAAACATTTTAACTGTTAATGCAATTATTTAAATTACCTTGATGATTTCAATGTGTTTAATGTTAAAGTTTTAGAATGTTAGTATGATTGTTTGTTACATTAAAATTAATTGGGTCACTTTTACTATTTTAAGTGTTTGTCTAAAAATCACCACCAATCTATTGTAAAATGATGTTTGTAAAATAAGTATATGGAATTTTTTATAATGCACAATGTAAATCGGAAAGAGTATGATACTCCTTTTTGGCCAGTGGTATAAAAGTTCGGGCGAAATGATCCTGTGCCCCCTGGTGTGTGAATATAATGATGTTATAAGAGTGACACATACTTGCATAAACTGTAATATTTGGTACTCGAGCTGAGATATTCTGGATTCCCAACATGCCTTATCAAACACTGAGATACACTTCAGGACAAATACATATTCAACACTCAAGAACATATGTGGATGCAAACATGAGTCAAGTATTTGGCGGATATAAGGACTGTCGGCCTAAAATTTCCTCTACAAGTGAGAATAAATATACGCAAACACATCTGTTCAATAAAATTGATGATTATTCAACACTGGTGATGTGATGATACAGCATTTAAAAACATAGCGGGCATGCTGCACAATGGCCCGCATTGGCCTAAGATGCTAAAATGTCGTAAACATTGTGAAAAATATTTAAGTAATAAATATGCCGGAGGGTTCCTGAGTCTGCTCCGGATGGGAGGTATACTCTGAGGTGCATGAGAGAAATGAAAACATTCCAGTAAAATTAAAGTCTATTTGCAGTTACATGATGAGAGCTAATATGCTTCACATCAGAGTTGCACGGACGTGACCTGCCCTTACGCCAGAACAAAAATGTCCCTGGATCAATATTTTTAATGAATGATGTGAAACATAACACTTGATGAATCACATGTTATTTTGCACATCGTGCAAGACACTTGAACAGAACATCAGCACAATGTATAGAAAATTACATGTGACTGATATTTATATATTAAATAATTTTTGCAAATGATGTCTTTCTTTGAGCTGTAAGAGAAGAACATACATGGATACCCTTGAAATTTGTAATTAAGTATTTTGCATCAATTTGGCACCTTACACATTAATGTACTAATTTAATGAAATATTTTTAACTTACTTTGTTTTGCGCAGTTTGAAGGGTGCACCTGGACCGCTAGATTGTGCACGTGGGGCGACATGGGCTGTTGATGACATCATATTTTAAGGGTCTTCTGTGTATTATTTAAAATGTGTAATGGTTGTGTTAAGTGAGTTGAGTTTTGTACTGTGTTAAGGTGATGTAATTATTTTATGGTAGTACTAATAGTTGATTAAAGTTGTGAGAAAAACCTAGCGAAGATGTATTGTATGAGTTAATTGTATGTCTGGCTATGTGGCCAGTACAGAGGCCATGGCAAGAGTGTGCAGAGTTGTAAACAAGACAATAGACAGGAGTGCAGAGAAAGCAGCAACATAGAAAATTATGCTTAAAAACGCCCATGTGGTGGTGACATATTAGAATACCACCACAGCCACCCCATGCTTGTCATAAGGAGCGACTAATCGGGATGTGGTCGGGATCTGCAATTTGTTCGGACCATCATCTCATGCTTCTTTCTTCATCTTCTACTCCTTTATAATCCTTTCTCTTTCCATCTCAGCAGGTCCCATCTCTTCTTCCTTTTCTCTAGCATCGTCTCAGGCTAGGGCGATTTCCTTCCTAATGAGGGTCTGTCCTCGCGAATGAGTGCTGCCTCCAAATTGTGTAACCTTGCATGGTGCCTTTGTTAGTGACAGTCTAGCGAACCCTTCTCACTGGCCCAGCAGGCAATTTTAGGTGCGGAGCCCAGGTCCACGTTCATGTACACCCACGTAGTACTAATTGGTGACTTCTTGGTAGGAGCAGTGTCATGGACGACTAACCCATGTGCTCAAACCTGCCAGGAATACGTGTTACCGCTGTACAGAGAAGGCCGGTGTAATCAACCACAAGTCCCCTGAACTGGCACCCAAGGGTGTGCTCTATAGTCGGGAGATTGGGATGTTTTCCCTGGTAGGGGAATGAAACTGGCCTCGCTCATTATGTATGGATTGTCCCTGGTTTGCCCTGGTGTACACTTCGGGGTGCTATTGGGGCAGTAATTTGCAGTGAATAGCGACGAAGGGTAGCTGTTCCTATGTACTACTTAGGTCTGTGGGAGGTTGGTCCCCCTCTTAATGGCACAGCCCATGAGATGTTTGAACGGCTGGCTTCATGCCACCAACCAGAAACAGCAGGCTGAGTCCGACGAGTCCTAGTACTGGGTGGCCTACACCATGGCTTCCAAAAGCACTCCCTACAAAGGTGGCACCCTTAACAGCCACTTAGAACGACTCCGCAATGATACTGAAAGTGACTCGGATTGTGAATCTGCAGTGTGTCATTCTAAAGCTGTTATGTTACCCACACGACGTTTTTTTGCTTGTCCAAGGTCTCGAAGGGCACACTTTTGACAAGATATTGCCTTTCGAACTGCAAAAAGTCATTGATGGAGCAGCTGGAAGACCTGTTGTTGACTGTAAGCGAATCAGCGAAAGGCGTGAACTTCTGGTGGAGACATCGAGTGCTGCCCAGTCGTGGGGACTCTTGGTGATGAAGACATTAATGCAGCAACTACAAAGTTCCCTATTGAGGTCAAATATCATGGGTTCCTGAACTCCAACAAGGGCATTATCAGGTGTCCTGACTATTCACATCCCAGAACAAAATATCCTCAGTGAGCTGCAAACACAGGATGTCACAGTTGTTCGCTGTGTACTGAAGACAACCGATGGTGTCAAGTCACCTACAGCTACTCTCATCTTGACTATTGGTGTGCATGATCTTCCCTCCGTTATCAAAGTAGGGTACTTAAATGTGTGTGTTAAGCAGTACATTCCTGCTCCTCTCCATTGCTACAAATGTAAAGCGTTTTGTCATTCTTCCGCAACATGTCGTAATTCACCAGCTTGTCCAAAGTGCGCTGACCTACCGCATCCACATACTCCTGAGTGTAGCAAGCCGCTGAAGTGTGTGAACTGTGACAAAGGCCATCTGGTCTGGTCGAAGGAGTGCTCTATGTACCAGGAGGAGCAGACTGTTCAACGGATCCGGGCCATAGACAAGGTTTCCTTTGTTGAGGCCCGGAAATGTTTCCATGCTCTCCATGGCCCGAAGTCTTCTGTGTCTTACAGTGTTGTTTACCACTGCTCGCTCAGCAGTTAAGGACACGCGTACACAGACAGTCGATGTGGCTACCTAGACTGACTTGTCTGTGGGTACGCCAAAGCCACAGGTAGTCCAGATGACCCGGACTATGTCTGTTGATACACAGTGTGGTCCAGCAGAAATGAAACTGTACAAGCCGTCAGCTGTTAGCTAATCATGTCAGGAGGCTGCCGTGAAAAGAATAGAGAAGCCAAAGACTTTGTCTGTCGTGTCCCTTCCTGCGAGTGACCGAGATTCGCGGGATCACATCAGCTCGCCCCCTCACTGTCCTGTCTCCACAAAGCAAGAGTCTCCGATGGTGACTGATGTTGATTCTCACAACTCTGGTGAAGGCTTAGAGGGCTTTAAGCCAGTGATTAACAGCCATAGAGGGACATTGAAGTAGATGTTTCTGCACACTTTATTTCCATAACTTATATCCGTCATTCAGTGGAACTGCCGAGGATATGTTAATAATCATGAAGAACTGAAGCAGCTCCTAGTTTCCCTCACCACTACAGTCATTTGCCTTCAGGAAACACACTTTCGTCCCACAGATATGACCTCCCTTCAGGGTCACACATGCTACTATGTTGCCGGACCATGCCTGTGGTGGTGTCTATTTTGTGGTGAAGTATTCTGTTTACCACGAAGCAGTTGCCCTTCTCACTGATCTGCAGACAGTGATGGCCAGGGTTTTCCTCTGTATGTTTATCACTTTGTAGTGTATTTCTGATCGTTGGCGAATTCAACGGTCACAATCAGATATGGAGTTCCGACCATGGGGACGGCTGGGGTAGTGTGGTAGAGTCGTGGCTCACCAGCTCACATGTTGCCCTGTTGAACACTGGTTCTCCTACACACCTCACCACCCATACTGGCACATCATGCTGCATCGACCTATCCTTTAGTAGCCCAGCTTTGGTCACCCACTTTGATTGGTCTGTCTACCCGGATCTCTGTGGCAGTGACCATTTTCCAATCATGTTAGATCATGTTTCTTTCACAGCCCCACCCAAACCACCTCACTGGGTGCTTAAGAAAGCAGACTGGGCACATTTCCAGCATACCCTCCGCTTCCCTGTTGAGGTTCCTCTTGACGTGAACATGGCAGGAACTATTCAACTCTATTGTCGTGTCAGTTGGGTAGGTTGCTATCCCCCAATCTTCACCTTGTGGTTGTAGGCATGATCCTTTGTGGAGTGTCAAATGCAGGGCGTCTGTCTGTGCTCGCCGACGTCCGCTTAGATGCTTCAGTGCTCACCCCACTCAAGCTAACCTGGAGGTCTTCCACATCTGTCAGGCTCGTGCTCGACGTATCATCAAGGACACCCGACAGAAGTCCTGAACAGACTTCGTTTCGTCGCTCACAGTACTTGCAAAAGTAAGTTTATATGGGACAGTTTTCGGAAGCTTTGCGGACAATCTCTCATAACACAGGTTTCCTTCCTTTGGGTCAGCAACCATGTTGTTACCAAGGGGACAAATGTAGCACACACATTGGGTCTGTATTTTGCAGGTGTTTCGAGCAATGCACATTACACTCCCTCATTTCTAGCTATCAAGGAGACATGCGAAATGGTGGGTGTCCACTTTGGTGGCTTGGGTGAGGACTACAACCAGCCTTTTACCCTTTGTGAGTTGGATCATTCTTTGTCATGCTCTAAGAGTACATCTGTTGGCCCCGACAATGTCCATTATGCTATGTTGCAACACCTCCCACTTAAGGGGAAATTGTTTCTATTGCGACTTTCTAATAATATTTGGATCTCCAGTGTATTCCCCTTGAGTTGGTGCAAGTCAACCCTTGTGCCCATCTTGAAACCAGGGAAAGTCAAAGGGGAAGTTTCCAGCTATCTTTGTGTTTCCATCACTAGCTGTGTCTGTAAGACCATGGAGCATATGGTTAATGCTCATCTGATATTCTGCATTGAGATCTGGCAGCTATTGTCGCCTCTCCAGTGTGATTTCCGCCACGATCGTTCTGAGGTGGATCATTTGGTCAGCTTAAAAGAAGCCATACAGACTGCCTTTTTGCGATGGAGGTATCTCCCTACTGTTTTCTATGATCTGGAGAAGGCATATGACACAACATGGTGATATGGTATATTGTGACAGCTGTCCATTTGGGGTTTCTGTGCATATTTTCCTAGTTTCATACAGAAATTCATGTACTTTTATACCTTCAGTGTACCAATGGTGCTTCCTATTCTCTGGAGTTTGTTTAAGAGAATGGTGTACCACAGGGTAGCATGTTGAGTGTTACCCTGTTTGCTGTTACCATCAGTGACGTGACTTGTATCTGTCGTTCGACCACCTGTGGGATGTGAGCTGTATGTTGACGACTTTGTCATCTTCAGCCGTGCTGCATCTCTGGGCATGGCAGAACATCAGGTGCAGCTTGCCATCCACCGCCTTTGCGATTGGACAGACAACTGTGGCTTTCACTTTTCCACCACTAAGATGCAGGTGGTCCATTTCTGTAGAATACATGATGTATTTCGTTCTCCCAAGATGCTTTTGTACGGTTCTGTTTTTCCTGTATGTCGTACTGCCAAGTTTCTCGGCCTTTTGTTTGATAGTATGCTTACATGGAGGAGTCATATTCAGTCCCTGAAGTTTTGCTGTGTCGGGGACTTGAATATGTTGAAAAGTCTGCGTGGTTGTGACTGGGGTGCTGACACAGACACCCTTCTTTGGCTGTTTTGTGTCCTAGTCCGCAGCAAACTCGACTATGGCAGTGTCGTTTATTCTTCTGCTCGGCCATCTGTTCTCAACTCATTATCAAGTGTTCATCATGCTGGTATACGAATTGCGACTGGGGCTTTTGGCACAAGTCTGGTTGTGCCAGCCTTTGGTCTGTGGCTGGTGAACCTCCCCTCCTTTACAGGCATGACCAATTGTTGCTTTCTTATGGTGTGTGGGTGCATTCGGACTCTTCGCACCTTCACGACACTGCTAAGCCAGGTTCTCCTCAGCCGATGTCTGTCCGATTTGCCCATACCCTGAAAAGGTATGATATGCCTCTGTGTGTGTTGCCTTTGCCTCGCCGCGGCTGATGATGCAGGTTGATGTTCGCCTTTTCCTAGCAGAATTTCCTAAGCTAACGACTCCTCCTTTTGTTTACAAGTGCCTTTTTGTTGATCTTGTGTCTTTTGTGTTTGGTGGTTTTATTTTCTTTTTACAGATGGTTCCAAATCGGTTATCTCGACTGGGTGCGCCTTTGTGATTGGTGCTTTTCAGTATCTTTTTGGACTTCATTCATTTTACAGTGTTTTAACTGCTGAGGTTTTTGCTATTTTCAAGGCTTTGTGTTTTATCTGCAGTGGTTTTCACTGTAAATACCTTGTGTTGTTCGATTGGACGAGTGCTTTGACAGCTATTCGATCTGGTTCCATTACTCTTCCACTTCTTCCTATGATCCAGGAGAAGCTGGTGAAGTCGGTGTGTATTGGTGATCGTGTTGTCTTCCTGTGGGTTCCAGGGCATGTAGATATCCCTGGCAATGAAGCAGCAGATATGGCGGATAAGGAGGCACGCAGCCTTCCACCTTGTGATCCTCGTATCCCTGTGTGTGATGTTATGCATGCAGTTAGTGGCCTTGTCTGGCATACTTGGCAGCGGGAGTGGACTTCTATCCTGCTGTCTAAAAAGTTAAGGGCTATCTCTGACTTGCTTGTTTGTGCTAGTATGATTGCTTCATGTACCCGCTGGGAAGATGTGGTGCTTTCTCTGCTTGCCATTGGGCACACTTGTCTGATGTACAAGTACCTGCTTTGTGGTGAACCCCCTTCTGCGTGTGATGCCTGTGGCACTCCCTTGACTGTGTGGCACATTGCAGGTACGGCCAGGATCGTCGCACTTTTAATCTTCCTAACGACCTACAGCGAATGCTGTGTGATGGGGGTACATCTGTGAGTGGCGTATTGCCAGTTTTGTGCGGCAGGTTTTTTTTGTGTTGTGATTTGTTCTTTTGTTCTTGTGTTTTTGCTCCTCTGGAGTATTTTATCGTTTTTTTTTTGTTTGTTGTTCTTGTGTCTGTCTCTAGCCTCCTGTGGAGGTTTTTACCTTTTTCAGCCTTTTGGTATTGCGTCCTATGGAGGTTATTCCAATTTTTACCTTACTTCTATTTTGCCTCCTGTGGGGGTTTTTCCAGCCTTTTACTTTAATGTTCCTGTGGGCACTAATGACCTCGCTGTTGAGCACCCCTGCAATATCACACACACTATGCTTATAAAAGGGCTTAATGCATAATTGATCTTACCATCATGATTGGCATCGGGAACAATGTGTATGTTATGAAGTTGATGACTAGATTCAATGGTTCGGAAATTATGACTGACTATGCTTATAAAAGGTCCTATAACATAATTGAACTTACTACCATGATCGGCATTGGGAACAATGTGTATGTTATAAATTTGATGAGTTTAGCTTCAACTGTTCGGAAATTATGAATAACTATGCTTATGACAGGCCTCAAGGCATATTGACCCTAGCAGTCAACTCTAGAACCAAGATGGTGGTTGCATACAAATGACAAACGAATGTGAGAGAGAGAGGAAAGAGAGAAAAAATTGAAGCAAAGCACTTAGAAAAATCTCAGATTTTTACAGCATGAAAAAACCACACAGAATGATAGAGGCAACATGGCATGATAGAGCATGAAAAATGATTTTCTGGCCATCAGAATGGCAGGTTCAAGATGGCGGAATCCAAAATGGTGATGTACTTGCTACCAACATGGCCATTGGGAGTGCTAACGTCACATAGTACTATTAACTGAAAACTAATTTAATTTTAATTCACTAATTGTCTAAAGATCTATATCTTCTGTAGTTATAAATTCCATTTAGAATTTACTACATTCATTATGTGTGAATATTTTCTCAAAAATAATTTTAACACACTGAAATTTTTTTGTTGACTTGGCCATTTGATTAGTTTTTTTTTTTTTTTTTTTTGTAACAAAAATTTTGATTATAATCGTGCTTTAAATAGTGTGGTGATTTGGACAATGTGAATATAATTTTACATAATAATGTTAAAAATGACAAAGAACACGTACAGATCCAGGTGTTGTCTCACCATGCAGGAAAAACAAGAAAATTAAGCCTGAAGAAACTGTATTTAAGATTTCCAACAAAAAAAGAACACATAAGTGGGATTAAGTTGCATATAAGGCCATGCCAGCTGTGCTATAATCGAAATAATGCTAACCATGCTATTAACAGTAAGTGATATACACCTTAAATAGTGGTGGTTGGTGCAATTGCTCATAACCATTTCATTTATGTATAGCAAGTTTTTGTGCTTAGACTGTGTCCGAATTCACCTGAAGTAAAAAATTGTGCATACCTGTCCAGGGAAGTGACATCGTAAGTTCTCTCCGAATTGCAAGTGAAGTATGCAAGTATACAAGTAAACGGAGATGTATACTTCTCACTTAATTGCAAAACATGTGCTGCCATTTTCAGAAGCAATTTGTTGGTTACAATTTATTCAAATAAAATAATTATCTCGGAAAGTTTAATAGGCAACATTACTAATTCGTAGTCGTATAATCTTGAACTGAGTTAATAACTATCGCAAGGTTCACCTTTACAAAATGTGTAAACCATAATTCGTATTAGGTCTATGTTCCTAACTTACAGCCGCTAAATTAAAAAATAAACAATAAAAATTGCACTCACATACAATAATGCAAGACAATATGTTACGTAAATCAAATTGAAATAATACTTAATACTTGATTTAGCCTTTATAACTTTCGGCAATTATCAAATTCTTAGTCGAAATAAATGTAGGTATATTAAAAGTGGTTAGCTGGCTAATAACTGTTACCGAAACCAACAAAACTGCCTGTCTGGTGCCAAGGGTAAGTGAAGTATGCACAGATGCAAGTATGCCAGTATATACCTGAATTCGGACACGGCCTTAGTGCTATTCCTCTAACTTTCTCATACAGTGGAAATGAATATGCACCAGTATTTACTTTCAGTACATTGTACAGGTTTTTATCATGTTTCAGGCTAACAGCCAATGTAGTGTTTTTGTGTTTGTTTCAATCAGTGAATATTCGTACCACTTGACTTAAATTGTCCTAATCCACGAGTTTTAAGTAACTAAATTTAGTTAATGGTATGGCTATGCTTATTTCACTTGTAGCAGTCTCTCAACTTAAAGCTGGGCTACAATTGATTTAGTATACGCTCAGAACTACCAACAGCATGGAATACACAGCAAAAATCTGAAAACTAAATTAAAATGTAACACATGAACAGAAACAATGGAATATTATCTAATAGTCCTTATAATTAAACAAAACGATTCGTTGGTAATTTTGTGTGTGCAGGTGTATGTGAAATTGGTATTGAGAAAATACTGTTGACTACAAAGTTTTCTTTTTTGCTTGTTTCGTGATTTTTAGAACTATTGAAGAAAAATAACTGATTATAAAGTAATGCAGTTCGTAAAATAAGAATCACAATTGAACGAACTACTGTAGGGCCTACACATGACGACAAACATTCCAAGTGCTAGTCAGTCACGACTTTTTCAACTGTTTTCATTCTGACATGAATTCTGTGGTATCCACGACCTGATTGGCCATGCATGGTGCACATGCACAGGAATGATTGAATATGTCCTAATCTTAGTTTGCCTCATGCTGGCGGCCATAGAGCGCTGGCAACTTAGTAAAGATCAAATGGGGGGGGAAAAAAACTTGTGTAGCTTTGAGGTAGGAGAGGGTTCGCTGCTAGAGGGAGGGAAACCATGTAACACTGCTGGCACAATACATGCCAAACTGGTAATCTCTCTATTTGACACCGCACTGGCACAACTAATAAAATGTACATTTTTTATAACAGGTAAAATGCATTCGTGAAGCAGCGCTTCTCTAACCATGCACTGCTGCTGTCACTACTGAACTGAACAACCCAAGCCCTTGGTGCAGTGGCAATGGACTCTCCCAATTCGCCTTAGGACTTTTGCACATCATTTTCTCATGGGGAATTTACTATAGTCTTCTGGTCACTGTGCTTCAACAGCACTGTGCATGGTCAGTACCTACTAGAATGGATGAACGCCATGTAGCCATTGGCGCATGTATATACCTAGGTAGGCCTACTAAGGGTCGACTAGTGAATAGGCAGGAGGTTGAGGTTGCCCCGACCAGGCACTCCATCCAACCTCTGTCCCAGACTGGGACACAGGCAACACCTCTGTGCATCTCGCCTGTGCCATGTTTCTATGTATTTGATTATTTTTGTAGTGCCTTACCATGCAGTGTTAAGTTACACTACAATACTGGACAATTCAAAATATTTTTACAATACATTACTCTACAGACATCATTTCCATAATAAGGTGTATTCGCCAAATGTGATAATTTCGGTATTCTATATATAGAAACTAACTGTGAACCTCGGGGCTGTTCTTATAAGTATACATAAGATTATGTATACGCAATTACTACAGTCAGACAATATTTACATAACTACTACAGTAACTATATAATCTATAAATTCTACAGTAAAATTTAGATCCAGTGTTAGAAATATACAGAAGATTAGATTATCAGTATATGTCGATTTGAGTACAAATTATATTATAGCATCTTACAGGTCAATGCATTTAAGGTTGGTTTAACAATTTCCCAAATTCCTCAGATAATATTACGTTTTTCAGTAGGTCTAGTAAAATTTTGATGGGGTTTTTTTTTAATTATTAGAGTTGAGAGATGTAATGGTGCCAGGAAGCTTATTATAGAACTGAATCCCTTTATATTGAATACTTATTTCATACAGTTTGGTTCTATGGAAATAAACTCTGTAATTTTTATTAGTTCTTCTGCATGAAAGGTGTAAATGTTATGCTAACACATTTATTGTCATTTCTGTGCCGGTTTATGTTCTGTGCTACACCAATTGCAGTCTAGCCTTTAGGGTAGCTGAAGATACAACACTTCCGTGTTTTGTGTGTTATAGCCTAGGTGGCAGTGCTAGCACAGTAATAGGACTTTCATTTTGTTGGGACCAGAGGTTGCATTGTGCCCACTCGACATATTGGCCGTGTGCGAGCCACAATGCAGGAGAGGGGAGCTGAGGAAATATTGGGATGGCAACAACCCAACCTACATCAGAAAATTGGATGGAAGGACTATTTATGCTCCATAAATAGTGCTGCTAGACACACGCTCACTCCCCCACTCTACGGCTCACTCTCAGATGCTTCGGCCATTTGTCGGCTTGCATGAAGCTGATCCAGAAGACGTCTTATGAGGTGCCACCGATGCGAGATATTGCTGGTCCAGGCAGCAGTCTTCCCACATCAGGAGACATACTCACAGCACCACATCTCCACCACGCGTTACAAGATGGAGGAGTTTCTTTCGATTCGAG
The DNA here is from genome assembly GCA_029891345.1 of Dryococelus australis. Lineage (NCBI taxonomy): Eukaryota > Metazoa > Arthropoda > Insecta > Phasmatodea > Phasmatidae > Dryococelus > Dryococelus australis. Next base: position 105,795,545 of record CM057000.1, read on the forward strand.
TCGAATACAGTGGTAGGTGTACATTCAGTAGGGTGCAAGATTGAGTCGCTAGGGAAGCTATGTGGTTAGGAAAAGAATATATCGGAGAGATTAACTTAAATATTAGAAATAAACGTAGTTCCAGTAATTAACCCATGTTTCTAATATAATTGACGGTGGAAGAATTAATATCAAATAAATAGTTGTGTTAGAAATCATTGTGATCGTATTTCTATATTTACTACGTCACCCATATTTAGTCCTTGTGATATTTAGTATTCAGGATAAGTGCAGAGTAAAGAGAATAAAGTAAGTTAAAGTATAGTGTTGAGAATTGGATTTGAAGCAAGGACAAGTTGGTGGCCTCAGCAGGGCTGACTAGGCTGACCATAACACTAGTGGAGGTGCTTTTAGGTTCCACCACATCGTCATTGCTATATCAGGTTAGAGAAGACTAATGCATTTTGATCCTTCATTCTTGTACGAAGTGATAGTAGCATTTAGTTGTGCGAAGGAACACAAGTAGAGGTATTTTAAGGTTACTGAATCGTAATTGTTATATAAGTTGTAGAAATGTTGATAATGTGTCTTGGAAATGTGTTAGCTTTTGTAATTATGTAACAACATATAAGTCCATAGTAGTTGTAAGGATAGTAAGTGGTGCAGCCAAGGAAGGTTTAATATTCTCTCTGTATATGCGCAGGCGATAGAAACCTTATTCATCTGCAGGCGCGAGTAGATGGGTTTGCTTATGCAGCACGTATCGCAGTAATAATAAAACGCCGAGCTCATCTTGCACTCATTCTCTGTAGTAGCAGCAGTGGTAGAGTATCACTTTGCTTTATAGTGTAATGCTTGTATAAGGTAACTGGTTTGGTAACGCTAAGATTCTCCTACAGTAAAATGTGTGTCGTGTTGAGAAGCAAAAAGTAGTGTGCTTGTAGTTAGTAAATTAGTTTAAGTACACAGTGCACATTTTTGTTTTTTAATTGTATTCCTATGTAGTCATCTTTGTTAGGGCATGTCAGACACATTTTTCTCATGTCTCATAGTAGTGTATATGGACACACGTAAATCGGCGCAGTCGTCCGTGAAGAAGCTTTTCAAGCAGGTCTTGTTAGATACTTCGGAAGCTGAACAGATTCTTAAAGAGAAAAAAACTTGCCCGCTAAAACACGAGTGAACCCGCACCTTCAGGTTCTTCTAGCAATCAGAATCTTGGTTTAGACTATTCGTTTAATACAATTTCAGAGAACACGTCATTACAGACATTCCACGACACTTCACTCCTACACGACATGGACAACTACTTGTTACTCACAGCGCATGCACAGTCATAAACCGAACAGGTGTATTACAATTGACACACACTTAGCATGAACATGCAGACAAGTCAAATTGTCGGTAGCCTCATGAACAACATTCAGCCAGTTCACGTTACTGTTAATCATCAGGAAAAGATGCCTACATTTTCCAGTGCAAACATGGAAAATGTGTCAGAATTCTTAAAGGAATATTAACGGTTAAGATGATATCAAGCGGTGTAAGCGTATTCACGTAAATGTGAAAGATATGGTCAAGTATGCGATAGATAATCCCTTTGAAGTTCACTGGAACAATATTACATGACAGGTGGTAGAAACAAAACTGCGTAATGTTTGTACACCCATGGAGAAAAGTGAGAAATACAGGCAGCTTCTCTACACCAAACAGTAAGCATTAGGTGAGAGTTGCCAGCAACACATGTAGACGCTATTGTACTACCAATGTAAGTACATTCCACATGTCCAGGATGCAGAGTTTATCAGCATACTCTGGAAGTCGTTACTTCAGCCGATCACGGATAAGATCATCGGTTTGGAAAATGAGACAGTCACACCAGATGATAAGTAATCTAAAGAGAGTAGAGCTGGGTATTTACAGATATAGTCAGGTGGTAGTTACGGTTTCAAACAATCCCAATACAGAGTGTTTTCCTGCCGAAAACGTTAAGTTGGAGTAAATCGGTAAGTTCACACTACAAAAACAGCAGTCCCAGGAAACGGTGCAGTCGATTGGGAACAGTTACTTAGGCACAAATAAAGGCAAAAATTCACGCCAGTACACAACTCAACACCACACACCATTTACAAGCAGTCAGTTTTATCCCAGGAATAGGTATGCATGGAATCAATGGCTACAGAATACTGCACAGCCTGTAGTTATTGTTAAGGACTGTTCAGGCCCAGAGCACAGAAAACCATGTCATTTTCGGCAGTTACCGAAACCAAGGATTTAGAGACAGGCGCAGACGACGAAGAATCACATGATCAGCAGTTTCAGAACGACCGATGTAGTTACTTTCAGAGTAGCAGCCAAGGTATCTGTCGAGGCGAAAGTACACAGTCGTCAAAATATACTATAATCTAACCAATTATAAAAAATTTTAAAAGATTAAACAACTTAACTAAACATCTAAAAAGTTATATTAAACTATCGAAACATTTTCTTGTTTATGTAAAATCGTTTACTTCCTCCATTTATTAATTTAAAAAAATTATATATCTTCGATAATAAATTCTTTCAAACAGCCATAAGTTTGATTCATTTGGCTGATTAGAACAACATTATAAATTGTTCCTGCTTCAATAGCTTTGTTAAAATCAACACTAATATTTATGTTTGATTTTTCTTTAACTATAGTAATTTTTCTATATAAACAATCAATAAGATGTAATGGTTTTCGCCCAAAAAATGAATAATAATTTATATTACCTTTGAATGTTTACAGTTGGTTTATAGTAGAGTTCATTATTTCTATAGATGGTATCTAGTTTTGATTTTGAATTTCTAAAATCATTATAAGCAAGGAACATTTTTAAGCAAAGATCATTTTCAATATCTAGATTCCAATGTTCTATTTGGAAAACTTTACTTCTTCCATTCTTATCATAAATATTTCTTACATTACAATGATCAATCGTAGAATCGTGCACTTACTGTTCTGCACGATTTTTTATATTAATTTTAAAACCTACTATTACAGAATCGGGCATGTCAAATTGTAAATTATTGTACTGGTCTTTTATATTAAAGTTCAAAACAGTTGATCCAGCAGGAACTTCTTTTTATAAAAATTATCAATAATTAAAATTAATAGGTATTTTAGGATGTTTGAATATTTTTTCTTTAATTGCAATATCTGTGTTGGATTCGTATTCAACAAAATGCCACATAGTTTCTAATTTTTGAAAACCAGTTATACCTGGATCAGCATAACTTTTCTGAACTGCACCATCTGCATTCTTAGTTTGATAAACAAATAAACAATTGTTATCAGATGAATTACGAAAAAAAGCAATTTTGTAACCACCTCTCCAGTAAATTTCATTGTTATCTCGAATAAAACCAATATATATTTCATATAATATATATATATTTGTTTTATGACTATGAATAGATTTTACTTGATATTTGTAATCAAAACCAGTAAATTCTAATTAATTTTGTTCACTTGGTGATCTTAACAAATTATTCATCATTGTTGATATTCCTAGATTATCAACAACTTCAATAATATTTCCACGTCTTGAGATTTCTACTCTAGAAAACTGAAAAGGAAATAAGCTAGCACAAACATCAATATTACCTAATTTTTATATTTTGACTCAGTTCCTTATTTATCTCTCTTTAGTAAGTGATATTGTTCATACACATAAGCATCATTTGGAAAGGAAAAATCATCACCTATACGAATATCAGATTCAATTATATTATTGTAAACATTTAAATTTCCTCTAGTTTAATCCTTTGGAGGAAAAGTTTGCTTTTCAAAACTCTCAATACCTTTATAACTCATTTATAAGTAAAACAATTTATATATAAATTAAGTATTCGTCAAAAGAAGTGTGTCTAATTATATCACTCATTGAAAAATACAAAAGTTATAAAAATAATTAATAAGCAGATTATGAAAAAAAAAATCACGAATTACGAAATATTGGTAAACAAAAGTATAACAAGTAAGTGAAGAAAATAAAAATGTAATAACGCTAGTTCCAGTAGCAGCAAAAATTTCAGATTGTCCACAACACCAGAAGAAACATCGTTTATAAGAGAATTATTCTTAGAACATAAAAATCCTAATTTGGAAGAACAAATGATAATTATATCATTGAAAGATTCTAATATAAAAGTTGCAAAAGAAATTGCTGGAAACATCAGTGTTGTAAATATAAAATATGGATTACCAGGAGATGGATATAATTTTTACATTGGTGATACAAAAGTAATAATACATCATGATAAGACATTTGTTAAGAATAAAAAATATATAAATCAACAGAAGGACTTTCTAATTTGTTAACCAAAAAACACAAGCAGAAATTGATGGTAAATTAACTGATAATGACTATGAAAATTACACATAAATTGTTTTATCAACAAATGCTGCATTTAAAGAATATAATCCTAATAGTGAAATAAATTCGAATATAAGTTGGAAATACAGAAATATAATTAAACCGATTTATGATCAATATATAAAAGAATCACATTCAAAATATGTCAAACACACAAGAAGAAGTGATTTCTCCAAAAAAAAAAAATCCTAGTTTTTGAATAGTTATAAGAAAATACAATAGTTTACCAAAAGAATACATTTGGATGGACAATGTTAAAAAATTGATAGATAGATTGTTAGTTATTCATGGTGAAGAAAATGTAGGAAATAACAATTATTACAATGAAAAAGTTAGCATAATGAATATGTTGAACAATACGTTTTCTGAATTTATAATTTATAATCCAAGAGGAATTCCATATCTTATATGAGTTTTAAATGTAATTCCACATTCATTTTGGAATTCAGAACATTGTGGCAGAGGAATAATAAATTCGGCATTAAACAACTTAAATTTGCCTGGAATTAATTTTCCAGGCTATAATTACTGTGGGCCATTTCAAAATTTAATGGAAGATTGGAAAGAGGAGGCAATGGAATTAATAAATTTGATGAAGGATGAAAACGTCATGATATTGCCTATAGAGATCATAACGATTCAGAATCTGGACATGAAACTGACAAAATTTTACAAAAAGAAGTAAATTAAATTATGTTAGATAAAAACTCAAATTTGAATAAGCAGCTGGTGCTGCTTCAACTCTGTTTATAAAAAAAATTAGATTGGGGTAATTAAATTTATTTATTAATAATATTTTTTCTTTATAATTGAATATAACAAACATAACTTTCGATATACCCATTGATCCATTAAGAGATTTGGGTGTGTGTGTGTGTGTGTGTGTGTATATATATATATATATATAATTTTAACAAAAGATAAACTTGAGAGAAAAAATAAAAAATTGAAATAAGGAAATGGTTTCAAATTAAATTTATCAATACTAATAATAAAAAGATACTAAAAGAAAAATTTTGAAATTGTTTACATCATGGAGGATTTTACCATTTGTAATTACAGTTTTAGCTGCATTTGAAGCTTTATCTGGAGGAACTAGTGCAATTTACGATTCTGTTGACCAAGAAAAAACAATAAAAAAGAATTAGAAAAACAACAGAGACATAACTTGGCAATGGAAAATACATCAGGAAGTGGTTTAGTTGCAAAGAGAGGGAGACCAAAAAAAATTGAGTTTATTTCCATTATTAAAAATTGTGTAAAAATACTCAATATAAATCATTTCAGAAATGTTTATATGTTTGATGAATTGCCCAAAATAATGCACAAAAATGAATCTGCTGTGGTTAATTTTGACATTTCTGCAAATCCTGGTACTCACTGGGTTATTTTACATAAAATAATTGTGTAAATTTTTTTATTCATTTGGAGGTAATATTCCGAGTAATTTCACTAATTACTTCAAAAACAGAAAAGTTTATTACAACGATAATCGAAGTCAGAATTTAAATTCAGTTATTTGTATTTTAATGATAAAATTTCTTTGTTATTAAATGATGTATATATTTGGAAAACCGTTAATCGAATATTTAGATAAAAAATTTAGACACTAATGCTTATGCTTTACAAAAAAAATAAATTCAAGATACAAAACTATTGCTTCTGCTTTAAAAAAATGTAGATATTTAAGATACATAACTATTACTTCTTCTTTAAAAACATATGTATATTCAAATTGCAATTGATGATACTCTAGCTGTTACTAAGGACTTTAAAAAATCGAATACAGTAAGCCTTTTGATGTTAACAGAGGTGATAATTTGGTTTTTAAAATATAAATAAATAAAATATCTGAATTTAGTTATGGACTGATATCTATGATTGGAGTATATGTGAAATATAATGAATAAATATTTTTGTTTACTATTAAATGCAGAACACTTGGTGCTTGAAGTGTAAGAAGGCTACTAAAAATAATGATAAAAATATAAAATTCAACACAATGGCCCATTAGTTTAGAAAAGTAAATTTTCGGTATGTAATTCCAATAAATCATTATTTAAAAAAAAACTTACCATGCATAAGAGAAGGAATAATGAATCAATTATATAAACCCATAAGAAAGAATTTTCCCAGAAGAAAAGTAATATCAAATGGCATTGATGATTTATGGCAAATTGATCGTGTTGAGTTGGATACTGGCAATTTGAAAGGTATATCACATATAAATAACAGATAGAAGTACATTGTGACAATTATTGATGTTTTTTCAAAGTATGAATTAGCTATACCTATTAAAGATAAAATATCTAAAATGTAGTAAATGGATTATAATGTATATTGATGAAAAGAAAACTACATAATATATAAAGCAATAATGTCTCTGAATTTTATAATAACTATTCTAAATAGAACTTATGCTAATATATAACATCAATTTATTATTCTTCATTTAGTGAACTGAAAGCTAGTGTTCTATAAAGATTTAATTGCACAATAAAAAATATAATGTGGAAGAAATTTGCTTTGAATGGTAATTATAAATGGGTAGATATATTAGATGAATTAGTGAAAGAAAACAGCAATACAAAACATAGAGCTATCATCACAAAACCCATTGAAGTTAATATGAAAAATGGAAGAAATTTAAGACAACCTGATTTTGTGAATATGTTTGCTAAACCGAAATAAAAAGTTGGGGAGTGTGTTCGTTTTAGCAAAATTAAACAAGTTTTTGGAAAAAGTTATACTTCCAATTGGAAAACAGAATAATTTAATATTATTAAAGTTTTAAATTATATCGTACCTACATACAAACTAAAATATATCAATGTAGAAGAAATAAAAGGTAGTTTTTATGAATACGAAATTATGAAAACTAACTATTCCAATGAATACTTGATTGAAAAAGTCTTTAAAACTAAAGGTAATAAAATGTATGTTAAGTTTTGATATTTCTCATCACACTTGGATTAATTAAACATGTTTTGTGAATTTTAGATATTTTTCTCTGATTATCTATTTCAAACCAACATTTTATTATTCATAAAATACATTTTTACATCCATGAAACATGTTTTTACATCCGTAACATACATCTTTATGTTTACAACACACGTTAAAATAAAGTGTGTATTTTGTGAAAAAAAATGTTAAATTCATTTAGTTTTTTATTTTATTTATGTTCTTTCCTTCTTTAATTTTCGACTCAAATCTAATGTAATAAGACCATAAACTTCACCCCAACAGTTTGCACAAATGTCTAGATTTTTCATATCATATATCTCCACCAACAAAATAATTATAAATGTGCTTTAAGTTAGTGTTATCTTGTCTAAATATACACAAAAAATTCGTATCATCTTACTAATTGCTTAGGAATTTTCGAATAAGTGTGTGGTAAATAAAATACATCTATGTTTTATGCCTTCTTCTAGTGAAATATTAACGAATTATATCTTGAATGTTTAAAATAACATAGTCGAATATAACCAGAGAATAACTTTCACATTGATCTAAAGGAATCATTTCATCATTATTATTAGAAAGTTTCCTTTTTTTCATTGACATTTAGCATTTTGAATAAAATTTCAATGTAATTTTGTTACACAATATATTTGGGTTGATTAAAACTTTCTGAGCAAACAAAAAATGAAAAAAGAATTTAACCATTCTATTTTATAAATAAAATTTAACATGAAACTAGTTTTTTATTATTACTTGGTCCACTATTATGGTCCTCATATTGTCAAGTAATAATTCTTTTTTTTATTTTTAGATTTTTCTTCAGAAATTAAAACACCAGTAACCAAGTTGATTTTTTTTTTATATTTAATATGATAATGTTTGTATTAAATGCATAATAATGTATTTAAGTTAAGAAATAATAGTTCCATACTAAATAAGAAACTTCATTATGATATCATTCTAAAAATAAATCGATTACTCTGATTAGTTTTCAAACAAAATTTGTAACATAACGTAAACAACAATACTATAACATTTATTGATAACAATGGAGTTATAAGTATACCTAGAGGAGAATACAATATTGAACAATTAAAAGAAACTATAAATTCAATTGAACCATTTTTAACTAATAACATTGAACTAACATCAGACAATGTGAAAAATAGAATATTAATTAAATGTACGTTTAGTATTAAATTTGATGCTCTATTACCTGATATACTTGGTTTTGAAAGAAGTATGATTATAAAGAAAGAAAAAATTGCTGTAGGCATTAAATTGCCTAATTTTGACCCATTTAAAACAGTAAATTTTCATCATAACTTGGCATATGGTATGTTTATAAAATATTATGAATCTAAGCATTTAGAAACAGATATAATACTCAGTTTTCCATGTAAAACTATGTCAGGATTTAGGGATTCGATTATTTATGAACCTGCATACCCAATTGTTTATAAAATTAATAATGAACAGTTTAATTATATTATTTACAAATTAGAGATGAAAATGGAAATCTAGTTAATTTTGATGGTGCTGATATTGACATTGTTTTTGAAACTAAATATGTTTAAAATACATTAAGAGAAGGTTTTGATAACAAATGAAATGTTATATTTTATTCATTATATTTTTCAGGAGGTGCAGATATATCTCCTGAAAGGATATAAAAGATACTCTTTATAAAAAAGTTTCTCCAAAATATAAAACTTTCCTTTCAGAAATAGAGGACCGCCAAATTTTTAGCAGTCTAGAATAATGATAAATTCTCAAAAACTAAACGAAATTATAAACAATAAAAAATATTTGTCAACTATTTTTTTGTAATTAAGAAGAAACACATTTTTCTTACTTATTTACAAGATGGCCGAATCAATATAAAAATCATTAGATAACGTAAACCTAGAAGATCTAATAAATCAGTTACCTTATTTTATTTAAATAATTTATATTTAATAATACAAAGGTAACTATTGCGTTGGATGAAAATAATTAACCATGGTTTTATTCTAATGAAATGATGAAATACTTGGCTATAAACGACCTAGAGATGCAATTAAAGATCATACATATGAGAAATATTTTAAAAATTATGAAGAATCCGGGTAGTGGTGTTTTGGTACTACCAGATGTAACAGGACTACTTGAGAATATACAAAATATTACTAACTTTTTTAATGAATCTGATTTATATCTTTTTTTAGCAGTTTCTAAAAAAAAACCATTGGTTATTCAATTTCAAGATTGGCTATTTGAAGAAGTTATCCCATCAATTAGAAAACATGGTTCTTATAACCTTAATTTACAATTATAAAGAAGAATAACTTAAAAATAAACAACTTGATTAAGAATTTCAGGAAAAATTAAATATAAAATAAAAATTTCAATTTCAATAAAATAAAAAACCAGAACATTTTAATATATATGAAAATAATATATATGAAAAAATTTTACAGAGCACCAAGCAGAAAACAAAAAAATGGTCATATATACATTGCAACATCTAATCAATATTCTATAATTAATAATTTTAAAGTTAGTAAAACAGATGATTTAACAACTAGAAATTCAATTTTTTATTCTTCATATAATGAACAAGATACATCTTATATTTGTTTTCATCAGAAAGTTTATGATGTAAATGAAACAGAAAAATTAATTAATCACTCCTTGATTTTCATGATAAAAAGAATAGAGAAATATTGGTTTTGCATTATACTTCTTTACTTTAAATTGTAAAGTTAGCAATTAAAAACATTAATTAATCTTTTCATCACATCAATAATTTAACTAAAAATCAATTAGCAGAAATATATGCTTTGAAACCAATTACTCCAGAAGATGTATGTTTGAGTAATAATGACGAATTATTGTGTCAGCTGCAAACAGAAATATTGAAAGTATTAGATTACTTTTTGTTGAAAACAAACTTAAAATATCACGTAAATATTTACTAAGCAGATTAGAATTAGGTCACATAAACAGAGCAAAATATTGAAATGAAACAAAACAATCATTAAATTGGTAGGGTAGTAAAAACCTAGTTATTCACAGAAATACAAACATAATTATGTATAACCAATTTTGGTTTGGAAACTAATGCAGTTTAAAATGTTTGTTTAAATATTATAGGGGCTGTAAATTTTACAGTTCTAAATTAAAATGAATTAAAATTATATATTTTGGTACCCATATGGTAATGTATGTATTATATTTTCTAGTATAGTCCTTTTGTTAATACTTGAGGATTTTTAATGCTATTTTATTAACTTCGACAGTATATATTTTATACTTTTCACATCTAATTAAATTCATTGTTCTGTATTGTATTTTCTCATTAAACACACCATTCTTATAATTAAGTGTAATTCTAATATAACTACACATATTTTTCCTTTAGATGTTTTATTTTATTTGCAACGCGCTTGCCCCCAGGGACATGGTAAGGTGAACCAAAGTCCGTAGATTAAAAAAACTCCCAAAAGGAAACGAACCCATCGTAAAGCGGAGCAAAGTTGAAAACCTTAAATAAACATGATGCTTAAAACTTGGTAAAATATAACCAGTAATATTCATGAGTGGTTTCAAGAGTATTTATTTTATTCTTCTCTGTTACTCTTTTATTTTTTTCATAAATATTTCAATTTACATGTCTTGCCATATTTAATTTGGAATACAATATTTTTCATAAGTACCAAAGTGCTGATATTGAACAATATATGGAAAATAATTAATTGTGTAGCCAAAAGGCATCAATAGTGTATAGAATTCAATAGTGTTATCTATATTTTAGTTTTTCTGCAACCACAAAATATATAAAAACATAATATGGGTCTATAAGCCTCCATGCTAATTTATTGGAGTAAAATATTTCAAGTCACATATTTATCATAAACTTTGTATGCATATATTTTAGCTCTAATTCAACAAATTCGTTCATTATTTTTCCATTACGTTCGTCTTTCAGTTTACCTAATGCATTCTTATTTATTTGTGGCATGTAATAGATATTATCCTTTGGATAATCACTTGTAACAAATTTTTCTAACATTGTCTTCATATCATCATAAAAATCTTCTGTTTTTATGTTATAATTGTATGAATCAGTGTCTTGATAGATAATTCTATTTTATCCCCATATTTTGGTTTCATCTCTTTATAATGAAAGTCGTACATTAACTCTTTTGATATATCTAAAATTGGCATACCCACATAAATAGGCTTATTAAATTATTCAATAAATATAGTCCTAATTTTGAAGTTTGGTTTTGATATTTATTTTTCACTAACTTTCTCATTTGAAACCAGTCTTATATCTAACCTGTTCCTTATATTATCCATCGTTTTTCCAAACACAGCAGTATTCATTAGTTTATACTAATCTTTTTCAAAGTTGTTTTTAGCATTAGTTCTCATTGCTGTATTTATATCCACATATTTTTCAACCAATCAGATTGACTAAACTTCCATATTCTATGTATTTTAGTAAGTTTCAATCCATTATTTAGGCCCTGTTCCAAATTACGATAGTGTATTACACACTTTTGTTTCTTAAATAAAGTTGCTAACAATTTAGATTGATTTGTTCCTGGAATTATCTGATTTTCTGAACAAAATGGAAGATGGTTATGTAATTTATGTAGTTCTTGTGGATATTATACTTCTATTTCTAATATGTAGGTATCCATGTTGTGAATCATTCTTCAAATTTAATGTATATTCTCGCCAGAAATCAAAATTAAATTCTGCATTATTAAACCATTCTAAACCACCATATGGTAAATATAGAGATATTGCCCGGCCATAAAGATTGTTTGCATCGAGATAAACAGTGTAGTTTGGCATTTGATTTGGATTAAAATCTTCGAAATATTTATTATTTGCTTTAACATATTGTTTACAACATTGTGATATTCCACCTCTAATTCCTTTTTCTACCATTAAAATCATATCATAATCATGTATTAACTGTAAATCTTGTTTAGTTATTTTTAACAAGCCATCCCATGATAATCCTGGTGCAGTAAAATACCCTGCTGGATCTAAACCATATGCATTTATACGTATATTTCTAAACTTTATATATATATATATGCCAAAAATAATACATCACTTTTTAAATATAAATCGTGATATTCACCAATATTTTTCACATTAAATTGAATCCATACATGTTTTGCATGTTCATAATCATCGTCAGTTATGTCCGACTCATTAAATTTATTGTAAAATTGCCTTTTGGCAGAAGTACAGTTTCTTCAAATGTCTTCCAACTGTCGATATAATCATATGGATAAACCCCTTTTCTAATTACTAAATATACTTTATCTTGTGGGAAATGCCCTTGAGTATGTTTAATTTGTTCTTTTATTAAATTAGAGGCTAAACTATCTAAACTTCTAGCCATAAATTTATAGGTGCCTATAAACCTAATTTTTAGATTTTCTGTGTCTTCCCCAAAAGTAATATACTTTTCTTCATTACTTGGAATTTAATCTTTTTTTTCCCCCTCGTATTCAAGTTCGTTAATAAATAAATGAGTATCATAACCAACTAAATTTTGAAAATGAATTGGAACAAAACTCGGTGGTTCCCATAATTTAAGGTTACAATAAATACATACTGGGTTAATGAATTTCCCAGTTGTAAATTCATATAGAGGCATTTTATTATTTTAATTCGTATATTCGCACTCGCTAGTAGCGCATTTTTTTATATTTATTATATAACTTGTTTCTCCTTTTGTTAGTAGAATGTATGGTTTCATTAATCCAGGCTTATAGTATTTTTCTCAAATCTCGTTGACTTTTCCCTTTTTATTGATTGGTCAAACACTCTTATGTGCATTTGGACCTCGATATCTAACAGGTTTCTTATAATCTCCATAACTATATACAATATAATAACAAAAACCAGAAGCTTCATGTAACTGATATTTCATTGTAAATTATTCACCATTCAACTTTAAATCGATGGTATTTATTTGTTCATTAGAAAGTTTATATTTTTCTTTAATTAGCTCCTTATAAAACCCAGTATCAATATCCTCTGGTAAAACTGGATATGTTTTTATTAATTTAAATTTCTTTATTTCTCTTGGATTTGGCTTAACGGTCGATATTTTCTTTAGTACTTATTGATTCGAAATCTGCTACTATTGAAAAAGGAACTTTCTCCATATTTTTGTCGGTTTAATCGTATGCCTTCAAGAGGTAACTCCCGAAAACAAATCATTGGCGATCTGGCATGGTGTCCCCGCAAAGCCACGATTGCCAGGTACATAATACAATGGTAGGAGCGAGTGAACTGCCCGCGCAGTGGTGAAGTGAGCTCTTACGAATTGTACGACTTAGGAAGATCTGTAGGCCTATGTGAAGTGTGCCGCGGCTCCTATGATACCCATATAGACAAAGAACAGCATGACCCTGCCTATGTCAAATTTACGTACGGACGAAACGTACTCAGTGAAGTGATTTTCTTGTTAGACGGGCAAATTGAAGTTGCCTTAGTCCCATGTAACACGGGGATTTCGGAGTTTTGAATTGACGTCACGAGAACTACACATCGCAGCTTGAGAGCAATTTATGTAAAGTGTAAGTGCAGTGACATTCCCGCGACTGTTCTTTGAGCAACCGAAGGAATGCTCGGAGGTTCGCGGGGGTGTCACCAATGTGTTTGTGTGAATTAATGTACCATTAGTTTTAAGAGTGCACACATTTAGTTTTCATGCAGCTGACAACTTGACCTCGTCGCGGGCTATTGGAGCTCTCGTTGCGGTCATGTTAGCATCTTAGTCTGGGCAGGCGAAGAGACCAGTAGTGCGGGAGGCCAACTCAACGGCCATCCTCTGCGCACCTCATTTAGGCCATTGAATTCTTCATTAACAATAGTAAGTTATTAATCACAGGAACCTTTCTCGTATTTTTCAAGCACCGGAGGTTGGACCCACTACTATTCCCATCAGCAGGATTTAACTTTTTCACTTAAATGATTAAGGGCCTTACCCGACTTTTATCTGCATCAATTTATCGGCAGACTTGTGAGTGCTGAGCCCGCATCACGCACCTCATTAATCGAATGTATGTGTGTTTATTTTGTTTTAATTAACGGCTTTTACGAAAGAACTCGTTTATTATTGAGTTTACCGTTAAAGGTACACGGCGTCCTGAAGGCCGCAGTGTAGGTTTGACTGTGAGTGTAGACATTATTATGTGAGCTATCCCTAAATAGCTTAGAATCAGTGAGTAAATGATGTTTGGGAGGGCAAACAGCTCACAGTTGTGTGATGGTACAAACCACCACCTTAAGTCCGTGTGAGTAAGCAGCCGTGATCCCCAGCACCAGCAAGACGCAGACTTCCAGAGACACCCTTTGGGCCCTCGGCACACGACCCCCATTTTGCTCTACCATTAGGGCTGGCGCCGGCATATCAACCACTTGCTGGTCTGTTAGGTCAGAATGGTAAATCAACCTCTCTGGAGCCTGGTAACCACGTCATTAAAATGGCGCCCAATGTGGGGCTATTTAACAGCAGATGGCAACGAACAACCATGTATACAACTTAAAAATGCCTGTCAGGTGTAAGGGGGCTATTTCAGCAAATTTTTAAATTTCTAGGAAAAGGGTAAGGTGTCGACGCGCCGCACCTGCAATCGGTGAGTACAAGTGACGTAGAAGCCGCCGACGTACCAATTGCACACGCTTTCGCACCCAGTGTAGTGTCTATATGTTTGTAAACACCTTTGCATGCACATCGACGCAACAGCAGATGCAGAAGGACGTAACGAAACAGCCGTAAATACATTTTTTCTGCCTCACGGAACATCAAGAAGTATAATTATCCACATCGCATGGAATTTTCAAATTTTTTCACATAAAAGTTTTGTTTGCACAATCACTGGTAAACACATACAGCCGGCGGGAATAGTAGTGCAAAGCAACAAGCACAAGCAATTCAAAAAGTTGAAGGATTGTGGACTTATTAAGTAAATCCCCAGCAATATACAAAGAAACGGCACGCTGCATACACGCGTGAGATACACGTCACCAAGCAAGATTTCCCACCCAGTGAATTATTTTGTAGTATGTGCATGTCAAGTGCAATAAAGACATGTGTAGTTTTGCCAAAGGTGCAACAGTATAAGGGTTATGTAAAATGTACATGAGGACAGCACAGCAATCAAGAATTCCCGCAGCAGTTTGGTCAAACGACCGCAAGTAAGTATTACCACGCACGTAACTTATACATAAGTAGTACGAGCAGGACAAATCCATAACAGAAGTAAACTTATATGCACGAGTTGAATTTTTATTGGTCAAGGGCTTGAGTAAAATCACAGTAAATACACCTAGAGTCAAGCTTCCAGAAGGACAAGTGTATTACAATTTTTATTAGCGCTGAAATAATCATTTTGAACACCAAATTAAGTTTTTCCAGATAAAGTTTTCTTTGCAGGCAGGAATTTTAAGGCAAGCACAAAAGTGTAGTTAGCATCCAGTATTGAAGGAAGTAGGCGGAGACAGTGCAGCAGTAATTTTGAACGGAACATTTTAAAGAAATCTTTGAAACTTAAATTATTTTAATATTTTTCAAATTTTTATTTGATATTCAGACTTTTCGGCAACCAAGTGTCGTTGTGTGTAGGAGGAAGACAGTGGACGTCACGGATCAACGTGCAAGAGTTCCTGAAACCAGGGCAAAGAGACGACATTGGAAGAAGCAGCAAGCGGAATAAACCCGCTCACGCGCAGTTTCTCACCCCCCCCCCCCCCCCGAACACCAATCATTCTTAGGACATTAGGACAAATGGAACGCCGACGCGTATTGATCGCGCATGTGAAGGACAGGTGGTGAATAAATGGCGGGACATGTGCGGTGATGCAATCAGTAATGACTAGGACCAGTGCATGATAACATACAGTTCGAGCAGACGCGATGCGCGCACATAATCCATAGATGGCACGATACAGACATGGCCAACTCGCAAATCATAGCATCTCTTCTGAACTAGATTCCGAATGCACCATAGGAGACAGAGCATCAATTAAGAAACAGTTTAAGGCAGCACCATATTACAGGTTTATTTTAACCAACTAAATTAAAGTTCATTTTACTATAAATTATTTCAGAAATATTACATCATGGGTTTTCAATTCGCCATTCAGACTTTAACATTCCCGAAGTGCAACAAATTAAAATCTGTGGGCGAATTAACCTGTGACTAAACAGTATACAACTATGCAACCACCTTCAACTGAATGGCTCCATTTGACAATGCACAACCAGTGTCCGAAATACACTTGTCCAGTGACCGGAACATGAACTATCGCATGCCAATCTTGTTTATGGCGATGCCATTTGGAATGTGTGAACATTAATTACTGGGAAGTGATAGAGCGCCCCGATGAACTTTTCTTGTGCAGTAGGTGCATAGACATTGTTCTGCGAGGTCAAATGGTCACTGAGGAGGGGGGCATTTGATATGAACACAGAGTTCACTCTGCATCTTCCCTGACCATTTGCACCACACAGTCACAAATGGCGTGTAGAGCACGCCGAGGGTCGAGAAGAACAGCCGGGAGTAAACTGGTGCAGGTCGCTGAGAACAAGCAAGTCACTTTTCTCGGGGACCTGGTTCGTATAACTCCCAACGGTCGATTTAATTATATGCCTTCAAGAGGTAACTCCTGAAGGCAAATCATTAGTGATCTGACTTGGCATCCCCGCAAAGCCACGACTGCCAGGTACATCATACATTGTTAGGAGCGAGTGAACTGCCCGCGCAGTAGTGTAGTGAGCTCCTACTAATCGTACGACTTAGGCAGGTCTGTAGGCCATGTGAAGTGTGTCGCGGCCCCTATGATACCCAGATAGGCCGGGAACAGCATGACCCTGCCTATGTCAAATTTAGTGGCGAAGCGTGCTATAATTTCATGGACAAGTTACTGTGTGCAGTAGGCAGTAGTGATGTTGAGCTCCCCAATAAGGCGGCGGTGGGCACGGGGGTTCTCCCCCAGGAAAATTAAATTTCAAGATGCTAAATGGTGCCCTACAAACATTTTTTCGTACCTAAATATAAAATACACCGCTTGTAAAAATATTAATATTTTTTAACATAAAATTTGCCTGAGTGAAAAATATTACAAAGATACAGTCATCAAACCCGGAGCCTTGTCCACTCAAAATCAATACTATTTTAATACCCATCGACAGTGAAGTATTTGCTTACGGAGCAATTTTGTTTGTACAGAAGTGTAGACAGGAACAATAATTATTCGTCTATGTAAGTATGGAAAGCAGTCAACTCTATTTTAACAAACTTCTTTAAGAGACAAAAATGAATTTATGCGAACATCAGAATGCTCGTGTTTTTGAACAGCATTGCACAGATTAAGATCACAGTACCCAGTTGCAGTCCATGTGTGAACATCCTTTGAAAACAATAAACATAGCCGGCAAAACAGTTTGTTTAGGCTGTTGCATCCAGCTAACCATGAGTATTTCTGATAAACATTTTTTTTTGGTATGACGTACAAAATTATCTTTCTTGCGTGTTGTCGAGATCGTAAGTTCAGGTGTCGGCCTACCCTCTTTTATGATGTCACATCTTTCCTGAAAAATGAAAGCACTACTGAAAAAATGCTTCACTCGTAATCCACACACGCCACACTTACGTCCACATGTTTCTGTTGCATTCATTCTATGTACTCAGTTCTCAGACTCACATGGTAATTTTATAATTTTTATATAGGGGAGACATCGGTCACGAATGTGTGTAACATTCTCAGCACCAAAACTAAATTAAATAAAAACAATACGATTCGTGTTGTGCGCACGAACTTGCCCACGCATCAATCTAGTTACTGTAAACTACACCACGGCAACTGCCTGCGGCTAGACCAGCTTCGGCTACATCCGCTTCAGTTCGGTGAAGAAAGCACTACCATCGTAGCTTCTAACACAGGTTGATGCAGCCATAACCCCCCCCCCCCCCTTCCGGGGCGGTCTTCCTACCCTGCCGCCCCTCCGTCGGTAGGGAAACCATTGCGACCGCCTACCTGCTGAAAGTATTACTTACAGCGCTTCCCAGGCGTCTTGGTTTCGCTAGCCAACGAGTTGTTTTCTTATAATGTACAGTATTGTTTACCGAGTAGAATGGGTACCGCATGAGTGAAAACTTACTTTAAAGTAAATATAAGTTAGCATTTAATATTTATTTTAAATTTAGTATTGTCGGGAAACTGTCTAGGCAAGCACTGCTTGCCTTGCCTGCCCTAACGAGACGCCACTGGTCAAATTTACGTACGGACGAAACGTACTCAGTGAATTTGTTTCGGTGTTAGACGGGCAAAGTGATGTTGCCTTAGTCCCATGTAGCACGGAGATTTCGGAGCTTTGAAATGACGTCACGACAAAAGCAGACTCAAAGCGGAAGTGGTAGTTCCGATAACGCAGTGGCGGCGGAAGTGACGCCAATAGTTAAGGATCCTTAAATAGCAGCCGAGGACCTTAAAGAGCTTTTTGTGAAGTAAATGGAAGCAACAAAGAAACTTTTATTATATGAACTACACAGTGCAGCTTGAGAGCAGTTTAGTAAACTGTAAGTGCGGTGACATTCCACGCAACTGTTCTTTGAGAAACCGGAGGAATGCTCGGAGACTCGTGGGGGTGTCACCAATTTGTTTGTGTGAATTAATATACCATGTTAGTTTTAAGAGTGCATGCATTTAGTTTTCATATAGCTAACAACTTGACCTCGGCGCGGGCACTTGGAGCTTTCGTCGCAGTCATGTTGACATCTTAGTCTGGGCAGGCGAAGAGACCAGTAGTGCGGGAGGCCAGCTCTACGGCCACCCTTCGCGCGCATCATTTAGGCCATTGAATTCTTCATTAACAATAGTAAGTTATTAATCACAGGAACCTTTCTCGTATTTTTCAAGCGCCGGAGGTTGGACCCACTACTATTCCCATCAGCAGGATTTAACTTTTTCACTTAAATTATTAAAGGCCTGACCCGACTTTTATCTGCATCAATTTATCGGCAGACTTGTGAGTGCTGAGCCCGCATCACGCACCTCATTAATCGAATGTATGTGTATTTATTTTGTTTTAATTAACAGCTTTTACGAAAGACCTCGTTTACTATCGAGTTTACTGTTAAACGTAGTATTTGGCACGGCGTCAACTTTAAAATGGCTGCCATGTGTACTGGGGCTATTTTATCAAATTTTGACATTTCTACAAAAAGGGTAAGGTATCGACGCGCCGCATCTGCAATCGGTGAGTACAAGTGACGTAGAAGCCGCCGACGTACCAATTGTACACGCTTTCGCACCCAGTGTAGTGTCTATATGTTTGTAAACACCTTTCCATGCATATCGACGCAACAGCAGATGCAGAAGGATGTAACGCAACAGCAGTAAATACAGTAATTCAGCCTCACGGAACATTAACAAGTATAATTATCAACACTGCACGGAATTTTCAAATTTTTTCACATAAATGTTTTGTTTGCACAATCACTGGCAAACACAGTCAGCCAGCGGGCATAATAATTCAAAGCAACAAGCACAAGCTAATATATCTTGCAATGCAATTCAAAAAGTCGCGGGATTGCGGACTTATTAAGTAAATGCCCCGCACGTGTTTCAGACACATGTGCGTAGTTGTGCAACATTCAGTAAACTTGATTGACTTCAGAACATTAATCAGAACACTAAGGTACACGTAATTTTCAATGTGGAATTTTTTTATTTATGAAATAAAATTTTTCAAATATTTTGAACTGATAACTGCATAA